>JAVSBS010015953.1:0-42031 GCA_033124195.1 Coracias cyanogaster
ACTGACCTTCCAGTACCTGAAGGGGGCCTACAGGAAGGCAGGGGAAGGTCTATTCACAAGGGTTTGTAGTGATAGGAAAATGAGTAATGGTTTTAAGCTAGGAAAAGATAGATTTAGGTTGGAAATTAGAAAAAAATTCTTTAACATGTGGGTCACAGAGCACTGGAATGGGCTGCCCAGACACGTGGTGGAGGCCCCATCCCTGGAGTCATTCAAGGTCAGGCTTGATGAGGTTCTGAGCAATCTGACCTAGGTAGATGTCCCTACTGTGTAGGGAGGTTGGACTAGATGACCTCTAGAGGTCCCTTCCAGCCTAGAACATTCTATGATTCTATGATTGCAGATGACACCAAGTTGGGCGGAAGTGTTGGCCTGCTTGAGGGTAGGAAGGATCTACATAGGGATCTGGACAGGTTGGATCAATGGGCAAGGCCAGTTGTAAGAGATTCAAGAAGGCCAAGTGCCCGGTCCAGCACTTGGGTCACAACAACCCTATGCAATGTTACAGGCTTGGGGAAGAGTGGCTAAAAAGCTGCCTAGCAGAAAAGGACCTGAGGGTACTGGTCAACAGCCAGCTGAATATAAGCCAGCATGTGACCAGGTGGCCAAGAAGACCAATAGCACCCTGTCTTGTATCAGAAATATTGTGGCCAGCAGGACTAGGGAAGTGATCATCCCCTTGTACAAGGGAGTGGTGAGGCCACGCCTTGAATACTGTACTCTGTTGTGGGACCTTCACTAGAAGAAAGACATTGAGGTGCTGAAGCATGTCCAAAGAAGGGCAATGAAGCTGGTGAAATGTCTAGAGAACAAGTCCTGTGAGGAGTGGCTAAGACAACAGGGGTTGTTTAGCCTGGAAAAAAGGAGGCTGAGGAGAGACCTTATGGCTCTCTAAAACTACCTGAATGGAGGTTATAGCAAGGTGGGAGGTCAATCTCTTCTCTCAAGTAACAAGTGATACGAGGAGAGGAAATGGCCTCAGGCTGTGCCAGGGGAGGTTTAGATTGGACATTAGGAAAAATTTCTTCACTGAAAGGGTTGTCAAGTACTGGAACAGCCTGCCCAGGGAAATGGTTGAGTCCCCATCCCTGGTGGTATTTAAAAGACATGTAGATGTGGTGCTTAGGGACATGGTTTTGTGGTGGACTTGGCAGTGTTTACAGTTGGACTCTATGACCTTAAGGGTCTTTTCCAACCTAAATGATTTTATGATATAACCTTTTGCATAATAGAATGCTTTCACATTTTAAAAAGAAACCATCAGAAATATAATGATGTCTGCAAAAGGCTTCTCTACTGCTATTGTATTTTGCATGAAAGGTAATGGAAAAATCTAAAACATTAAGATGCAACAGTGTATTTAATGTCCTATATTGCTCTTTTACTGAGAAGAAAGGCCTTCTTCAGCGACTTGGTTAGTTGTATAATAACTCTATACAAAATTATTATATCAATAATTTATTTGTTAAATCAAGTCATATTACTGGAAAAAATCTCAAATGAGATGTAATGCTGGGACTCCAAACAGAAATCAGATCTCAGCTAGTACCTGTGTTAGGGTTCTTGAGTGCTATATATGTAGGTTTTTGCTGGTTATTTAAAGCTATATCTTTTATTAATTCCTTACTGTGCTCCCTTCTGCTGTATACTTTACTTACAAGTTACATTTTCTGTTAAGGAAGTCCAAAATTGTTGTTCATGAGCTTTGAACTAAAACAGTTAATTTTTTTTGTATGAGCCAACGATTTTCAAGTGAACAGGGCCTTCATAAAACATATTTTAACACTCCTGTAGATTAATAATGTGTTAGCAGAAAAAGACATGTTGAACTTAGCTCAATTATCCTTCCATCCCAATTATACTGTGACATTAAATCTTGTGACATTTAATAAGAAAGGCCATTTCACCCATGGCTGCCTCAAACTGCTGACAATTTTTTGCAATAGTGTTCGCTCCTACAAAGCTATTTCTAAAAGAAGGCGACTTTCTCACATGCTCCTATGTCTAACTGCCCATGTAAATTAAATAAGATGCAGCAAAATATGTAAAATTGTTCATTTTACAATTACCTGATGCCTTTGACTACAGAAAGAGGAATTAAGCAGGCTGGTATAAATTGGTTTTGCGATTGCAATAGTGTTAATGGACTAAATGACAAAGTATTTGCATGTTAATATCTCTTGTTTCTTTATAGTGTTTCACATTTGTTAATATTAATTGACAGGTTTAAATATCTTCAATTTTTCATTTAAAAATTGCCATTAAAAAAAATGTCTAGTGACACCATGAAATAAGCCACTGGAGTAAACCTAGTGCTTTCTTCCTCAAACCAGAACTAAGTGACAACCTTTTGGACTAGCTCAAGATTCTTTCTAGGACAACAAGCATATACACTACTTGTCATAGACTATGAGCAAAGAGATGTCAGATAGCTGTTGATCTGGCTCCAAAACTGGAAGATGTATAGCTTGCTCTGTCTCTGAAATAACTAGACTTGCTGATAGGCAACTGTCTTCAGGATTTGAGCTAGCTAGCTCTATAGATGCCTTGAAGATTTTGGCAGCAAGTCCTACTGCGTGGTGTTAAACAATGCTCAAACCATTTCAATTAAATTCTACTTCTAAAAGTTACAAGTATATTAAATCAGGTGTATTTAAGACCATCATTTTCATATTTCCAAATAACTATAGAGTCGCATACTTCAGTAAATGTCTTGGCTTTCTAAAACAGTCTGAGTTCTTACAGCAATTTATTGTACTCTATTATGAAAAAGAATTTTATGGTAACATGGCACATCTGGTCTGTTGCTTAGGTAGGACAGATGTTTCAAATCAAGAGCAGGCTGGCTGTTTGCTGTGAGTAAAACCTTTATGAAAGTCACAAGGACTAAGGGATTGCATACTGCTCAGTTAAAGACTAGGTAAACTAATACAGGTTCATGCTCATGGTAGAAATGTTATCTTTTATTATGGCTCTATTCTGCCCAGCAATGGCTATTTTGCAGTTTTTCTGTGATGTTACAACAACATAAAGTATGGGAAAATCATTTAGCAAGAAGCAAAATTAAAAGCTTAATCTTGTAAGTCTTTTCAAAGGATAAGAAAAAAGAAGCTAGATTTTACTACTCCATACTTTGAAAATCACATGCTTTGATGGATTTGTGGGTGGAGAGAACAGTGTGTGCTTGTATGTCTATTGGCAAAAGTTAATCCAGCTGCTCCGGCTTTAGGGTATGCCACACACTGCTGAGCAGGATGGATAAATGAATGAATCATTAAGCCATGATCTTCATCCTTCTTTGAAAATCATAGTTATTTTTGGCACCAAGTTATAAAAAGTTATTTTCTTGTAGAAAATACTAGAATAGGAATAAGCGCTATACAAAATCCTCTGATAATAGGCATTATAGAAAACACAGTGCTATCACTGAAGATGGCCCTGGCAAGGACTTCTTGCCAAGATCAGATTTCATGCACCTTTTAATGTAATATATCTATACAGCATTCACACCTAATATAGAAGAGGATAAAGTGTTTACATTTGTGGCAGGAGTCAATAAAAAACACAACCAGCAAAACACACTAACCAAATAAAATATTGGGCTGGGGAGAACCAAAATCTTCTTAATTGTGGTAGTTCTAAGTACAAGAGAGAAGGAAGATAAATATTCCAAAGCCCAAACCCATATTTCTCTTTCATTTCCATTTCCTAGGGATATATTTATAAGAGCTACATTTGACTGCATATAGAGTACTGAAGCTAAATGCCACCAAAGTTTCTTTGGCACAGATCTCATTTCTTAGAAACCAAATACATTGCTAACACTTGTGAACATTCCATTTCATTAAAATACTCACAAGATGAGTAGACTTGCAAACTTCCCCAGCGTAAAAAAGCCACAGGGATGGGGCTGGCTGTTGACACTCAGCAGCTTGTTTGAAAGCTTCTTTCCTTTGCATGTACTGGGTGAAATGGATGCTGACTTTGAACACTTGCTCCCTGCTTGTGCAACCCACCTTTGCTGGCACTCTGGGCCTTCATGTCCTTTCACCAAGGAGGAGCCAGGGTTACCCATAGTGGTGGTACACAGGTGCTGTTCCTACCTCCCTCTCTTCTTGGGGTTGGTGGCAGAAGCAGAAAGCCCTGCTTTTCCTGAGGCCTTCTCACCCTGCTCTGTGGTCCCTTTGCCACTGCATCCCACAGGAACAGCCTGGGCACAGAGAATGGTGTCCATAGGAATAGATTTCATCATGGCATTTGGTCATCTTCTGCTATACCAGAAAGTTGATGAAAGTTCTCAGCTATAGTAACTAAACCTGACTCATGCCAGCTGCTTCAGGGTGAGATCCAGCCTGCGTGGGAGGGAGGAAGAAGAGGTTCTGAGAAGCCAGGCTGGCTGCAGTCTCTGTACAGAGAAAGGGAGAAAGGGAAGCCATACCCATCAGCCCCTTTTTACTTATCCTGACATGCACTGACCTATCCCAGCCAATTTCTCAAATCTCCACTTCCATTCCAAGCCTTCACCTCCCCCCACTGAGTCCTGCTCTGCCAGTGCTGAAAAACTGACCTTTGTCATTCTGTGACAACAGCCAGTTTTCTTCCACTGCTGAAGACCCTCAGGTTGGTTTTGGCTGTATTCCATCATTCTCTAACCGTAAGCGCACATTAAAAAACCGTGTTTAGAACAACATCAGCTACAAATGAAGACCAATTGGGGAATCTGGTTTGGTTTTGTTATGTTTTTTAATCCTGTGAACTATTGCTCCTTCAGTAATTACACTAGAACTTCGAGATTATTAAAAAATAATCATGTAGACACCCTTTACATCACCAGCCTTTCTCCTATTACGTAGAGGAACAGGGCATAAGGATTAGCTACTTCTTGTTTACGCACCTAGAGATGCAACAGAATCTCCACACTAAAAAAGATGGTTTTTATCACTTCAGAAAGTAAATAGAAATAGTTTGGACCCTTGGCATAGCACATTTGAGTCTGTGTCAGATAATAGCAATCTTTTTTGAGAAATATCAATGTTTACATTGAAAGGCTCCAGTTTGTGGGCTGTTGTTGCTATGGCCTCTGAACAAGGGCAGAAAACTGTTTTGGTTTTTGAATGTGTATTTAGGAAGTATTCAATTAAAATAAGACTTCAATATCTTGTTCTACCACTATACAATCCCCTGGGAATTTTCCCTACAATTTTTGTATTTTACAGTTACAGCTCTGATTTCTATTTTGGCTTCTAGATGTCCAAAACTAGTTCATTAATTATATTGCATAATTATAACTGAACTCTCTGGATGCAATATTTTGTTAAATTCTGCTTTCTTTTCAAAAGTTATTCTTCCACTGTGATCATAAATGCTTTTTACACCAAGTTCTAGAGGCATTTGCAAAACTGGAAACTAAAGTTTGTCACTTTTCCTGTTTTGCATGGAAATTAATGTAACATTGTTCAGTTTGAAAGAGCACATAAGCACAACTTTAACTATCAACATGACTGGGTGATAGTAATAAAACTTTCATGATATGTAACCATCAACAATGCAATTTTTGAAGGAAATAATGACTACCTGTGGATAAAAAACAAATTCCATCTCTACCGTGCACAAACCTATAAATGTAAAATTTGTTGTAATTTGTGCTGGAGGTAAAGAATGGTACCTTTGAGACGGGTGCCATAAAACCTCAAAACCCCCTTTGTAGTTCTGGCATGCACAGTGTAAAATAAAATTGCAAGTCTTGATAAGAAAATAATTGTAATTACTTTGGGTAGCCTTGCATTACTCTTCTGTTCACTAAAACCTAATTACTGATAAATAACTTGAAGTAAGTCCATTTTCTTGTCATTGTAGCTGAATTACGTTAATGGACATTATGGGTCTGATTTTGCTTGTTAGAAAGTCAATGGCAGCTTGTCAGCTTTCATTTAAATTCTGATCCCTAGAAAACTTTCCTCTTGATATTTAGAACAGCACCTTTTAATATATCCCTATTATTATCAATCTAATAACATGACATAAGACATGCTCAGAGAGTCAAAACACTACCCTTTGCTATAAATTAACATACACTACTGGGACTTCCCTTTATTAAACATTGAGTTGTAAGTGACATAATTGTTACAAGCAAGGCAAAGTTTGTAGGCAGATAGAATGGATTTTATTGGGCCAATTGACATAGCTGGAGAAAAAATCAACAAACCTAGAAAATTTTCTGTCCCCAAAAGCACATCTGTTTTACCCAGCCATGTCAGCTGGTTTTAGCAAAACACATTCTCTCTTCCTAAACCTCGCCTTCTTGGATTGTCTCAGATAAAACATGACCACTACAAATATATTCACGTAGTGGGATGCCATGGTAACATGCATAAATATTATTTTTTTTCTGTATTGATGCAACATACATCTACTGGGAGGGTTAAGAGAGAGTATTCCACAAGAAAAACAGTTCCTGCAAATACTAGTCCCCTGCTGAAGTCCCCCTGCAAAATTGTACAATTTTATATTTTAAAATTTTAGTTAAAGTTCTCTCTCTTGTTTAACACAAGGAAAATAAGAATTTATTCACCATACAGGAAAACTGGGAAATAAACTACACTAAGTGCTGTCAAGTGCTTACAGAATAGAAGCCCACTTTGATCCTATTCAAATATTCTACTCCTAGATGATGAACATAATATGAGACCTCCCTGTGTGAAGGTGATGTGAAGAACTCAAGGAAGTGGTCTTTAAAAGGCTAGAGTAATGTATAGCAACCAGAATAATAGAAAGGGTACACATTTCAAGCCTTTGTTTTGATTGGTGGTTTCCTTTAAGTAGTTTTATTTTCTAGATAGTAAAATAGACTCCTGAAAGTACTGCAGTACAACTTTCCATAGCCCTTTGCCATGGGTTTACTGTCTCTCTGCCTACAGCATTAGAACTTGCAGTAGGCTCACTGTTTCCATAAACATTGATAAGTGTTTTCAGATACCAAGGAAGGTGCAAGTGGTGCCTTTTCAATAGCCCTCAGCTATGCAAGCAAACTGCTATTTCCCACATGCAGGTGGGCCTGTTTGCGTGGAACCGGCCAGCAGCTGCAAGTGTTTGGAGTCCCACTGACTTTATCCATTGAAAACATGTTCTTTAAAGCTTGAAATTAAACAACAGTGATAATTATCAAATGCTTCACGATAATGCTAAACAGAGTTCTGAGGCTATGACAATGCAGAAATAATTCACACTAAACAGACATCCCTGATTCTAATGCCTGAAGTCGGAAAATATTTATGACAAAGTACAGCTAAGGTCTCATTCAACTGCCATTAAAATTGATGGGAATTTTACCCCTAGCTTCCATGGTAGCAGTTCATAAAAATGTATTTACTGGGGAACGCAGAAGTAATTCATATGTATGACTGCAGGAATGCTTATACATATGCATACAGATTCTAGCTCAGTACATTCCTATTTTCCAAAGTCAAGGTACTTGAAAAAAAATCCCCACCAACTCTGTCCTTTGTCTAATTTTATGTTTGTACATTCTTATGATATATTTTAGTATCATGCCTTCATGTTTCCCATAAGCTTTCTTTTATGTCTAAAAACACACCAGTAATAATATCTTCAAGCTTTTCTATTTCTCCTGTGAGTTAAATTTATATATATAAGTTATGTCCAAGATTCTCTTAAAAAAAAAAAACCTTATCTTTGAAATAGGATTTAAATTTCCTCACTCTGTTTAAATGCCAGCACTAATTAGAATGCAGGACTTCAATGCAATTTCTTTGGCTTTTTAAAACCAAGAATTAGAAGTTTGAGAGCAAATTCAAATGAACTTATTACATGGTTTATCTGAAAATGCAGATTCAGATTCAGTTAAACACAATTAACCTCCAAAACTGCCACCACTCCTGAGAGTGAATCATATCCCTCCCAGAAGTCAAACCTTCATGTGATGAGAGAGTTTCTCAACAGCCATGTACGTCCTTCAGCCCAGAGGGACTGACTGCTGAACTCCTAAGTGCCCACATTGTCCAGTTAACATCACCACGGGCAATTTGTGCAAATGAAGCACAAGGACTCTTCATCTTTACAAGAGTTTCTTGTGCTTAATGGGTAGAGGAATCGAAGGACCAGTGAACTGTATGTTATATGGGACCGATTAGCTGTGTCTAGGAAGAAGAGAGGTACGAGATGCAGACTAACTACTTTAATACGAAAATCATAATCATAGAGCAGTTCTGTATCTTAGAAAAGAACTAACTTTTTGTCTCTACAAAGGTAGAATTAACAAATCCAGCTCCTAAAAAAACAACAGCTCAGTCATCTGGAAGATCCTGATGGAATTTGGGTAGAATTAAATCAGTAAGACTTTACGGGAATGTAACAATACTCCTATAGAAGCTGCTTTGTAGATCATAAATAAATCAGTGGCTAATGACATCTTGGCCTCCTTTATGTGCTCCAGCAGTGTAAGACCTTGTACTAACTAAAAATATCTCTCTTAAGATTCCTTTGCACTCAGGGTCCTCCAGAGGAAAGAGACTGAACCAGCTGCCCCTGCAGAATATCTCAAGAATAAGCCTTTTTCAGGATGCAACTGTAGTGGTATCTTGGCTTTTCTTACTGGACTGTTAGGAGTTGGGAGCTGAAGAAAAAGAATCTATAGATCATCTCCATTTGCTCATTTCCTGGAAACCTGCATTTAGCTTGAGATGCATGCCTTTTTACATCTCATTCTAAATTAGCCTGCAGCAGGTACACATTTATGTGAAGTTAATATTCCAAACATTCAATTTAACAGAGCCACATGGTCACGGAAAACACGTTCTGTCACTTATGGCTGTCTATCCATTGAATAATTGGCCTAACCTATCTCTCTGAGTGCCATGCTGAGTTTTACAGCTTTTATTCTAAAACACATTTCTTAAGACTCATTCAAAAAATCCATGTTCTTCTGTAAAATCTGTTTTCTTTTACCTGAAAAGCAATTAAAACATCTAGAAGTGTATGTAATGAATGGAATGAGGAGAAAGGAATTTAGGAATTCCTATGTTATCTGAGGGGAAGAGATGAAGATAAGAAACCTTAACCATTCAAAAACATAAAGAATCCTGATCGTGAGCTGAAAGATGGAAAATTAAAAACTTCAGATTTACATTTTACGAGACAGGAAGATCATAAGTGCCTGAAAAGAGATGATCTTTTAACACAAAGTACTTTCTTGATGATAGCCACCAGTTCCATGACTGTAATTATTCAGTAGCACAACATATGCTGTTAGGCCAACTACAGAGGATTTCTGAAAATAATATTCAGTGTATAAATACATGAAGTAACACTTTCAAAACACCATCTAACTTTACTAATCTCCACTTCAATTCTATGATCTAATAAGACTTAATGCTTGTGCTCTTTCAACACATTTAACCAGGGAGCCGAGGCTGAAACACATTATTAATATGGGGGAAGAATGTTTACATTCAGAAAGGAAAAACATGGCATATACCTGATGGAGTAGTTGGTTAAAAAAATGTCAAAAATCACATCAAGGTAAAGAGAAAAAGTTTGAAAGGATCTGTCCAGACAAACGATGAAAAAACACTGATGTGTTACATATGCAGTGGTCCTAAGTAAAGCTAGTTAAGAAGTTTCAGACAAGTGAGAAATTTCATTCTAGTCTCTCTGACCACATCTGAATAGCAACCTAAAAATCATGCCCTTGTTTTTGCAAGGAAAAACAGAACTACTGATATGTCAGCTTCATGGTCGCCACCCCCGCTACATAAACCTCCCAAAACAGACACCTATATGTCTTTGAACTGTGCAACTCATTAGTTAGATATCCGCCAAACTATAGGAAAAAAAGTACAGTTGTTTCCTCTGCATTAATTTGACCTCACCTCTTTCCTCCCAGGCAGCACCTTAGTCACCATGCTACTGGCTATTTTAAAGTGGTGTGTCTCTTTTTTACCTGCTAATACTCATTTTACTTTGAAGGGTAATTTCATGCCCGCTCGCTATTCCAGTTCCCAGGTCTGACAGTCATCCTCTGTTTCCTGTGCTCTGTGACCATGCAAGTATTTCAAACAAAGTAAAATGCTAAAAGAGAGGTTGAAATGATTTTTACTGCTTCCTCCCTTCCAAAATCTTATTGCAGGAGGTTTTTAAAACACAGTCTGTCATGTCTACAATTTTCTAATAAATACCAATTTCATATCAAAAGTTTAATTTTCTATTTTGTTGGGAATAAGAGCATTTAATTTAAGCCAAGTCTGTCTCTCCTCCAGTCCTCCACGTGCAGCTGTGAAAAATTAATCTTTCACATAGCTTTAGTTTTTAGATATTTTACTGTGTGGGTTTTTTAGCCCGCAACATTAAAGGGGGTATCCATTTGTCCTCTGCATTTCAAATACACAGAATGATGCATAAGTTTATCAGGTAAAGAACCCAACACATTCTTTGTTCCATATCGATTTCTTTAGAAAGTGATTACCAGAGCATTCTATGTCCAAGTATTCTGTGGCAAACACAACACTCTCTGTATTGCGCAAAGAGACTAAGGCTTAGGCACATCTTCACCCACAGTAAACTTTAGCATTTCCATTCTGCCCTTCAGAGGGTGTCAAGAATCACATTGTCACAGAATCACCCTTTCCATTAGCCCTTTGAAAAAACTGAAAAATGATCAAATAGAAAAGTAGTCCTGTGAGCTAGCTGAAACTGCTAATGTAAAAAGTGACTAGTACTAGAGTGACATAGAAAATGTTCATAACTGGCATTTGAGGAAGGGCAATGACACGACTGCTTTGTCTGACACAGACTAATTTGTACCGTGAAGTGAAATTTTCTTCCGATATGATAACCCACGACCCCTAACAAGATATTAAACAGATGTGTCACAGCTGGTCACTACCTTAAACTACTAGATACATGGTATACCAAGTACCTGCTAGAGTGAATGCTGTGTGGAATGCAGGCATGTTGGTACAGTACCATGCTGTTACAGAAAGATGCAGAGCAATTGTAACTGTCTCAGGCACCAGAAGCATTGCAGTTGTATCAATGAGGCCAGGCATCCAAGCCACTGATTAAAAAAATTCCTCATCCCTTTCGTCCCTCCTGCTTAGGCCCATCTGACCTGAGGCATAGTCATGATCTGAGCATGTTATTAAGTGAGGATAATGCACAGAATAAGGATGGTTGGATTTCCCGCAGGCAGCCTTGGGGTCATTCTGCCTGTGCTCTAAGCTAGCTGGGTGTAAGTCTGCCTTGCTTGGGCAATGCTCTGCTCTTGCCATGCCTTGCTGTATCAGCTTGAGCACAGGCCGTTCAGATTAGCATTGACTAGCTCCACGCCATCCATGACCAAGGAATGTCTTTTTCAAGGACTGAAAAGTTATGTGAATACATGGCAATTTTTTTTGTCCTCTACCAGGGAACACTTTGAAGGTTGTGGCTGTTTCCTGAGCTAGCCTTTTTTGAGCAAATACAAGAGTAACAGGGTAAATTAGCCATGCTCTTTTGAGGCTTAGTCCAAGCTACACTGCAACAAGTTGTCCAAGTCACTGCACACAACCAACTCCAGCATCTTTTCTGGGTGTTGTATTGGGTTTTGTTGCACTGGACTGTGGTGTTATACTGCATTGCTGTACTTCACGAGAGGCAAATTTTGCTGTCTTGACTAAAATACTTTATTAATGACAGTGGGTTACATTAGCACTTGCTATACCATACTTTATGATGCATATAGAAATGGAGTGCAAAACACCACACAGCAATATCCTAATTTCCTCACACTATGTAAAGAAGCATACATATGTTGTCTTCTTTTACAGTGGTACTTCTAAAACTTGATTTAGTTTATTGGACAGCAAGACATTTTAATAGTATTTAAAGGTGTTGTATGAAGTTATACATTTAGATTCTAAAATGCTGCAGGATAAACAAAATCTAAAATATACTTTTACAATAATAGGTGGAGTTCCAAAATTGTACACTTAGCAAAGGAAAAAAATCTATTCAGCAACTTTTTTGTAAGTGTTTTCTAAAGAAATAGTAGTTATGTATATTACAAATACAGCTTTATGACCCAGTGCTGCATTTCTGTATTGATACTAGCTACTATAAAGCATTTTTATTTAATTGTAAGAGCAAAAGTTGTTTGTATCTTTTGGTGTTGAGTAACAAAGACTAAAAAAATGTAAAATAGACACTAACAGTCTAGTGAAGTGGAAGAAGAACAAGGCAAAAAAGAGCAATACTGAGAGGGGAAAAGAGGAAGACCTCACAGAATAATATTTTTAAGATAGATATAAAAGGAAAAAAAAGGGGACCATAGGAGATAAGTATATGTAGTTAGTAAACAGGAAATTTAATTCTGATAAGATACAAGGAAAAGCTTTAAGGAAGACTTCATTTATCTAGTTTGGAGAAAAGGAGGCTGAGAGGTGACCTCATTGCTCTCTACAGCTTCCTGAGGAGGTGCTGATCAAAAGATCATACCTCCCTGGTATTCAGTGATAGGACACATGTGAATGGTTCAAAGCTGTGTCAGGGAAGGATTAGGCTGGACAGTAGGAAGCACTTATTTACCGAGAGGGTGGTCAAACACTGGAACAGGTTTTCTAGAGAGGTACTTGATGCCTCAAGCCTGTCAGTGTTTAAGAGACATAATGTTTAAGAGGACAAGGCCCATAAAAACGCACTGTAACTTTTGGTCAGGCCTGAATTGGCCAGGCAGTTGAACTATCCATTGTAGGTTCCTTCTAACTGAAATAGTCTATTCATTCTAAAAATGAAAGAAAATAGAAAAATCAAGGAAGCAGGAAGGATTTCCGAGCAGCGGGATGGACAGGAGAGGAAAACTAAAGCAAATACAAACGTTCAAGATAGGTATGACGAGGTCAGGGGCAGGAGTTACAAAAAAGTTTGGTCTTCAAGCAGTCAGAGAGGACATAAGTGAGAACAATAAGAAAAGGAAGTTTCAGTAATAGGAAAAAAAGTGTAGACATTATGGAAATGGCCATCATGACAGGTCTGAAGAAAGGACAGGACAGTCAGCAACAGACCTGGAAATAAAATCTGGCAGCGAAGTATGAGGAAGGAAGAATGAAGTTTGCTTTGCAATGTGCCGTTTTTGTGATGATGGTAGAATGTAGAGGAAAAATGCACAGGGAAAATAGCTGGACACTGAACCTGAGTGAGGGTTGAATGATGAAGTGCTGAGGAGCCAGATGTCAACCACTCTTCATCGCAACATTGTAACTGAGATGTCAATCTCAGGTAGGATGAGAAGTGTTTTTTACAGCTGAACTGGATGCAATATCCCACCAGGGTTGTGTGGATGATTTGCACTGTACACCACACAGATAAAACCTCCCACGCCTCATGCAGTCAATATCTTTCATTTACTGAAGCAACTGTCCTTGTAATCCTAGTTACTTTTATAGTCCCCCCTCTCAAATCTAATTTCTCAGTCAATCAATGTCTTTCAACGGGTCATCTCTTGTTCTAGTACCATAACTGTGATTCACAGAAAAACTGGATTATGCTATAGGTACTGTAAAACCTGGATTATGCTATTTGGATAGGCAATTTAATGGATAATCCGAGTTTAACATTAGGTTAAACTCAGGAACACAGTAATTGAATATGAAGTACAAGACAGAAAAGACAGCAAATAAACTTCTCATTCAAACTAGAGTTTGCCTTCTAATAGGTGCAGAGAGGGTTCCCCTTTACCATATGAAATTCAAGAATCAGATTTCTTACAGTGTAATCCTGCCCAGGATAAACAGACCTGCTGCTCTATTTGCTGATTTGGACACCATCAGCATAATCTCATGGCGATAAACTTGGTTAGCTACAGCTGCTTAGACTGAGAAGAGATCTTAGAAGAGATCTCTTCCAGCTAGGAAGACCAGGATGCCCTAAGGTGAGAGACTTCTCCCACATCTCCTTTTCCCTAGTGCTTATGTAGGATTTTATTTATCTGGTGGTTTAGCAGGAAAAATTACTTTTTCTGTTCGCTGAGGTTGCACATAGGCTTCTGTGCCTCCATATGCTGTACTCATGATTGTACCCCAGACAAACTCAACTCCCTGAAACCCTAGCTAAATACTGGGGGAGGCCATCACATTCATAGAAGAGCTCATATCATTGTCAGCTTCCCAGTAGTCTGTAGCCTCATCCATCATCAAGCTAGGGAGGGGGCCAAATAAAATCAGAGAGTCACTAACATAGCAGATTTATACGAGCTGCTGGTACTCATTGCCTTTTCTGCCATGCAGTACACCTACAGCATTCATCCAAGGAATGAGAATGAACAGCCTTTCAGGAAGTGCCACCCCTAAAAATATAAACGCAAGTGCAACATTTACCTAGGAAAAGGTTTTAAACTTTGGGTCCCTAGTGACATGTGAGGCAGAGATAATATCAGCTAGGAAAAAAAGTGGCAAAAGCAAAGATGTTCTTACACAAAATTGCGATTAAAACATCTCAGTGAGCATTGAAATTTATTTACCACTGATATTATGACATGCATGCTGGATTTAATGTGTAATCAGTGCTAATCCATTTCAAGCCTTGCAATATCAGCAATATTTAAGGCAGACCACAACTGGAATTACACAAATAATGAGGACAGCTCAGAAAGAGAGTTTAAACAGGTCCTCTAAATATCATTCAAGACAACAGTGAGATTACAAGAAATTCTGTGACCTCAGAACACTGTCAGTCTCACTTCTTTTCCGTCTTGTTCTCCTTCAAGCCTAATTGAGATCTCTGCAGCCAGGTGAAGTATTTTTTCATTTTAACAAAATGTCATTATTGGGGAAATAAGTGTCAACACAACTGATACAATGCTTTAAATCTTACCAACAAAAATTCTTTATTCCTTTCTACAGTCCAGACCAGGACTTATGTTACTGTAATTTTCAGTTGTTCTGCTGGAAAGGAGAACATATATAATTTTAAAGGACTTTTTAACCTTTCTTGGTCCTATTGCTTCTTTTGTTCTTTATAAACAGATAGACACGTACACTTTTTAAGATCTCTTAAGATTAATACAATGTTTAATATGATTATTTTCTTATAATTTAATTGATGCTTTCCTTCTGAAAAGCCAAAATAGAAGCACCTGCAATTGTTTATGATGATCCAGCTTGAAATTACATACAGTTCCTCATGGGGCTTTATTTTTAAAATAAATCTCAGTAGTTTTCATAAGGATCGTGGGGCCCAGTTGAGGAACCATTTAATGATTTTTCATACTTTTAAATAATTTAATGTCTACTGGACCAAAATCTGTCTCCCAAAGAAGACAAGGCTTGACTCTGACTGGAAAATAAATCTCAAGTTGCAATCATGAAAATTATAATTTCTCCCTTTTCTACAAATAGCTTGCCAAGAAAGTCCAATGAATTTCAGAAATATGTAGGAACACTGATGTTACATTACACGGAAATCTGAATATACAAGCACGTTCATCATTTTCTTCCAAAGTATTCTAAAATCCAAGTCAAATGTATTTTAATGTTGCACCAGTACAGACCTGCTTGCTTCTCTAAAAGGCCACCAAAATGCCACTGAAGTTAAAATGGATGAGTTAACCTTTTGAGAAGTACTCACAGCACCGCAATTATTCTGACCTTTGACTGTAAAATCCTTTAACTTTGCTAGCAATTCATTTAATGCCTATTTGTATTTTTTAAAATTATTAGTATATGATTGAAAACATTTGTTTGCCAGTCTATCACTAAGACATGTAGCAATTTTCAACAATGGAGTATTTTGGTACAGGCAGTTTTAACTATTTAACCTATCATAAATAAGCCAAGGACCTAGATGTGGAGGAGGCAAAAACTACAGGAGGGGCAGAAGCCTACAGAAAATTGGCATGAATTATTTTTACAACCACTTTAATACATAAAGCTGTTTTGATGGATAGATAGGTGTTGAGATTAAAACAAAACAAACAAACCAAAAAAATCCTCCCCCCTCCAAAAAAAGCTGATGCTAGTTATGGCTCATCTTTCAGCAAGAAGCAGAGAAGAAAGGCTCATCTCCACAGCCTTGGAGCCTTCACTTAAGCTGAGAGATGAGGGGAACAGGCTGCATCCCACTAAATCCTGTAGGGCTAAGGCAGAACAGGGATTCTCACCTTGATTCTATTAATAATAAAAAGGTACTAGTACATTGCCTAGCAGTAAAATTTTATCAACAGTCGTGTAACAACAGCCTCTCCCCAAATTCCTTCCAGGTTCAGTGACTGATAAGGTCTACCTGTGTCCTCCACTCATAACAGCTAGTATGTTGAACTTGATCAGCAACCTGTTAGCCGAGGCACTGGTAACAGTACATTTTGGTCAACAAAGTGACAGGCCAAGTGATCTCTTTGGCACTTGTGCATGCCTTTTTCTACATGCCCCTCCTCTCGGAGTGTAGATCTAAGTTTGTAATGCCATTTTATATAAAAAATGTCCAGTCCAGAAAGGCAAGAAAGTCACAACACAGATCTGCCCAAATCCCATGTATGAAACATAATGAGAGAAGAAACAGACTTTGATGCCTAAAGGAAATATGAGAATCAGATGTGAAATTGGCACATGCAGCCAGTAGAAGAGCATAACAGCAACAAAATAAAAACAGTACGTACATTAAGTTCCACGATCCATGAGAGTACTTTTTAACCTATTTTCCCTCTCAATACCAATCACTGTGTAATCAACACAAGGTCTTAAAAGCTACTCAGGTGCACTGATTAGTATAAAGGCCAGAAGACAAAAGCATCCAGAACTCAGCAGTTCATTTACCTACACTTCTGTCAGCAAATCCTTATTAACTGGAATTTTTTGTGCCATTTGAAACAGCAAATGGAGTGATGTCAGTTTGAAAAGAATGCAAAGTTAAACAACTTAAGCAAAGACAAAAAAAAAAAAAAAAAGTATTATGAGCCAGCTCCTAGATCTTGAGTACCTCTCAGCAACTGCAATCCTCCAACCCTGAAGACAACAACAAAACCCATTTTAAATGACAACTAGTGCATGTGGCTCTGTTTAAAAAAGTACAGTATTCAAAATATACATTTTGATTAACAACACTATTATTTTAACTGTTTGATAGGAACCTTAGAATAGGTCTCTATGTCTCTTACAGCAAGCTGAAAGGCTAATATTGTAGCCTAACCTTCCTATCAAAAAGAGGTCTATACATCATTTTAAGTTATTTTGCTGCTACTGTATTATTTACTGCAACTGTATAATGTCTTTCTAACTTTCTCAGGATATGTTTTAACAAAGAAATCTGGCAGTTGACAGTGAATATCATCCCAGCATTGATGATTCTTTCAGCACACAACAACTGTGACAACTCAGTCTTGCACTTAAACCGTGAGGAGATTTTAATGAGTAAAGAAGCAAGGAATATTCTTAGAAGTTCACTAGAAACATGCCAACTTAAACCTAGAAACAAGAAGTTTTAGTGGAAGGGAAAAAGTCATCACTGAATTTTCTAAAGAGGTGAGGAAAATGACATGTTAACAGGTTTAAATCACAGAGGAAATAAAGTAAATATCAAAAGAGAAAAGTTGACTTCTGTTTCCCAGTAGAAAAGGCTTAAATTAAAGCAGAGAGATGCAAGACTGAGATCTTAAAACACTAACCTTTTGAGATCATGTCTGCATTACACAACTATTCACAAAGGATAATTCAACCCTCTCATCCTCCTGTCTCATCCTGCGTACAGGGTTCAGAATTAAAGTCTAGATATTGAGACAATCCCTTCTCTGGCTGCTCTCATAGTCTAACCAGCAGGAATCTAATGCAGCCATTCATGAACATGAAGAGCTAGACTGGAAAGTAATTATGTTAGAATAAAAAATGTTCACGAGGACTTCCATTAGGTATGTTATTAAATTATCATATTAAATAAATAAGGACATAGCTATAAAATTAAATACCATATCCTATGAAGTCAAGTCACAGCATTTTCCTTTCAATGGAACCTTGAAAACATGTCAGTTGTATCCCCACATCTTATTCATCCGTTTGAAACCTTGGCCGCCTGGCAATTTTATACTTCCCAAGCAGAAACTGTAAACCTGAATATATTCATACCCTATTTCTGACAATTGTTTTAAAAAATGATCTTGTCAGGTGTTCACTGATAAAAACAGGTACCACCTATATTTACTCCTGTATACAGTAGAAACAGTGGGATGCAGGACTGCAGAATGCCACAACCATGCTGTCCCATGAAAGTGCAACAAAGAAAGCAAAGCAAAGAGAAAGAGCACCACAAATATTTTTTTTTAAATAGGAGTTTGCCAATTTCTTAATATCAAACTGTTATGTAGAGAACTGAATGGTTTCAATAAAATTACAGCTGAAAGCAAAAGCAGATCCACAATGGAAACTAAGAAAGCCTCTCAAAAGGAGGTTTTCTGTCAGCACATTTATTCACTTAGCTGGCAACTTGCCGAAGGCTGAAATGTAGAAACTAGCACAGTCTGAAACATGCAGGAGTTGCATTTACCATCTCTTCACACAGTGAGCTCTTCACATAAGCATAAGCCAGTAGTGGAATTAAAACATGCCTGAAGTATATTTCCAAAGTGAAAGAAGTTGTTCAGATTCCTCACATTGACCATCAGGCTAGATTTAAGTTGAGTTAGGCCACAGGAAATCCATTTCCAAAATTAAAATCGTAGCACATTCTTACTATTTAATTGGGTACAATGGCTAAACATCAGTGGTAACACTTGGAGTGACATCACCATTTCACTTGGCAAATAACGGCTAATTAGGTAATATGTAGAGAGATATAATAAGGAAACATAGGTAATTAGCAATATCTAGAATGAAGAGATCATATAGTTTTCTATAACTTTACAATCAATATAACTTGGCATTTTGATCTTCCATATTGGAAACTGTGTTGCACCTGGCCTAAAACGATGCTTACTATTATCTGCAAAGGTGGGTAAACTTTTCAATTTTTTCAGAAGCACAGATGACTTTCTCAAAGCAGGAACTGAAACAGTTATCTAAGTTCCAAGATCAGGGCCAAAAATTTAAGATGTTACCTCAAGAATTTCCAACAAACCACCAACAGATGGATATTGAAGTTTACATCTTATGTTTGATGACTGAGTGAAAAAGGTGTAAAGTTCAACCACCTTTTCTGTTCAGTGTAGGAACCTTATGGTTCAACAATGAAAAGATCAGCATTCAGGAATTATCAGATAAGAAGTGAAAACTTGCCAGGTACTCCAGACATCAGTTTCTGTTACCCAGAACCACAATTTTTTTATTTCATTCTTTGTTGTGGTCACAAGAGGTGAATGCTTCCCCTGCTCACTAACATTGTAGTGGCTTCAGGAATTAGTTAAAAATACATTAAGTTGAAGCCTTCTTTTCCCTGGCCATATATATTTAAAAAGCAAAGAGTTTATTTACAGTTGCCTGTTCATATATTCTATGTATATTGCAGAACGTAGTTTTGTAATCATTACCTGAACTATGTTTTCATGCACAAGCTTTTCCAGTAGAAGAAAGGAATTTTGATGACAGTTCGTTGTGATAGATAAAAAATAATTGAACTTTCTCAGGGACTGAATTCTAGTTTGCTAATACCAAAACACATCCTTCTTCCTAAACACCAAATTCAATCAGTCCTAACATAACACTCACTGGTATAACGGCAGGAAGAATATACAATAAGATCTCAAGCCGTACTGCTATTTCCTTCTTAAACAACATAGAGACATGAAACCCAAAGCATTAGACATGGAACACATTCATCTAGGAATTGAAAGTATTTGTATCTTAAAAATGAGAAGATACAAAAATAAAAAGCATAAGAAAGGAAAACTTTCAAAAAAGCCTTTTGGGGACTGCAATGCAATAAATGCTTCTGGAAGCTGAGAATAAAAGTAGTTCTCAAGGACATATCACTCTGTATGTGTGCTAGAGATGTGTAGTTAATAGCACTTACATTTTACTCTCAATAGTGTATGAACTAGTATCTGAAAGTAATGTAGTTTATAAAAAGCATATGTTCTTGTGACATGCGGGAAGGAATATCCTCTCAAAACAGCATTTTCACTTCATTAGATATAAAACTGTGAGAAAATCCCTAAAATCTTCTGGTTGTTGTTAAGTAAGACATTTTGGAAATAATTCTACTGATAAATATTGTCATGGAAAAATCAGCATTTCTAGTTATATGTGTGCAGTGGTTTCCAAATCCTTGTTTGGATCTGGTACCCTGATCGGGATCATGTGTAAGATACTGAAAAAATTATCATTAGGTAGATGGGATTTCTGCTTCAGTGAGCTTACATTCCTTATGTGTGACTCAAATAATGGAACTCTTTTACTGCTCTGCTTAGAAGTGTGTTTTTGTGTAATAAATACTAACATGTATCTTCCTAATTTTCAGAATGATTTCTCACAAAAACTTTATAAACAATAAGAAATCATTACAACACAGACGCATGCTCACTGCATTTACAGATAACTAAGTAAAAGCCCAGAAGGCCTAAAGCAAACATTCTAATTTCCCTGCAGTGGTCTTCAACCAATATATATTTACTCTGTACCATGTAAGTAGGATATAACCCCTTAGGATGGTTAGGGATCCACCAAGGATCCCAATTACCAGCATGGTAATGCATCAGCAGCATTTACACCTCTAGCATGAAAGCCCAACTACATTTGAAGTAGAAACTCCATCTGTGGAGACACACAAAAGCTGTCTGGACATGGTCCTGGGCAAACAGATCTTGGTAGCCCTGCCCGAGAAAGGACGTTGGACCAGATGACCTCCAGAGGTTCCTTCCAAACACAGCCATACTGTGATTCTGTGAAAATGGGAGCTATAAGCCCATGTTGTTAAAGCACTGAAACATGTAGCTATGCATATTATTGTTACTGGAAATTAATATATTATGCTATATGGTACTTCAAAAACAGGCACCCAAGCCATGCCCTTCCCATTCATTAGCTGTGACCAGCCAGCCTGTCCCAACTGCCTACCTAGAATCCAGCAAGTGCTTGGGGATATGCTTACCTTCAGATACATAAATAGTCCAGCACAGTCAACCAGCATTTTTTCATGCTTGAAGGCAAATATGCCCATTCATTTATACTAGATAAATGACTTTACATCTAGTTGCATTTAGGAGAGCAATATGGTACATAGGATTTGTGATTTACTAGGGTTTATTACTCATGTGAGCAGTATCTGTATTTTGAACTCAGAACTCATTGTGTTGAAATAAAACCAGTGAGAAGAAATCACATACCTACATTGAGTCATTTCAAAGTCAGCACATAATCTCTTAACAGTGTAAATAATTCATAATTTATGTGCCATTCATAATTTAGTTGACAATTTTTGCCTTTTTTTACTAATGAAATGCCTATGAGTGGATCACAATTTTCTCATATTTATTATTCATTACAACTATTTGCTGAATAATTTCTGTAAACAGTTCTGCTTTTGTAGCTCGTTCCCATTGTGAATGTTTATTATTCAAAATTTAGTCTGTGAAACTATTTACCTAAGCCATACATTAGATTTTGTTCATTGTTTGCCTGAACATTGTTCTTGTAACCAGTGTGTGTTCTCCAAACACCCTCTCCTGCAGTATAAACTTAAATTGTATTCTTTTGTGAACACTACTTCTGTGAAGTTTATTTGCTAGAATATTCATAAAAAGCAAACATCAAGAAACAATTGAATTTTTAAAACTCTACAAATATTGGGGGGATATTCTTTCTTCAGGATCAACTTAGTCTACCAATAAAAGAACAATCTCAGTTATTGAGCTGTTACTCAAATGATCAAACACAAAAATCCCATTCTTCTTCTCACAATGAAAACAAGGAGAAATTTTGCATCAAAAGCATATGCCTTTTTATTTGCACATTTCTTCTACCCCATTTTTCCAAGTATTCTAAACGCTGCTTAAAGCAATATAGCAATGATCTGAGTGCTACACCATTGCAGGGCGACAGTGTTTGTAGTGATTCCCTTCACATGCCAAGAACTTAAGGCCCTTTCCATTTTTCTGGTTTCATTTTATTTCAGATTTTTGAGACTTTGCATACATTTGCTCATGTTTTAAGACTTCTTTCAGTAACCATTAGGACCCAACCATTTTTTAAGACTCTGATTTATCAGCTAGGACTTCAGGGAAAACACCAACTATTGTGAGATTGATAATGAATCTGAGAGACCTGGCATTGTTGAAAGGCACTAGAGTTGCAGAGGGTCTTTACAAATTTAAGAGAGGTAAGATATTCGCACAGCTACCCAGCCACACACATCAAACTACTGCACAATGCAGTAGTGTTAAGAATAAGAACTGAAATAAGATTTAAGTGACACGCACACTCACAAAGGCCTTTCTGCAGAGGGATGAATTTTACAGTGATTTACCCAACAATTATTATAAACTTAATCTGAACTCAGAGACATTAATACCATTTATATTAGCAACAATTTGATTCAACATTCAATGGTTGCTAGAATTAATAGTTCCACTGGAATTTAATGAAATCATTTAGAATGATTACAACTGCAAAACAATTTTAAAATTTTTTTTCAGCTTGAACTAGTGGGTATTAAGATAACTCAGCTGTATCTTCCTTTCAAGGAAGCATTTTACTCAGGGAATTGCTACTTACATTCTCTTACCAGCATGCTTTGAGCTTTGTGCTGGTGCTGCTTTTATTTACAAAATGGGAATGGTGCATTGGGAAGACGGCTCTAGAATGAAAAAGTATTTGGAGCACAAGACTGACTTGGAGAAGTAAAAAAATATAGTAACTAGGATGTATTTTAATCAGAAAAATATTGTGAGGTTGGCTTGTCAAAAACTCTTTTGAGAGTTTTTTGTATTCCTTTTACAAATTTTACATATTGTCTAGCTATTATCTCTCCAATTTACTGCCCCCAATAATATGGATAATTATTCTAGGATCATCACTCCGCATAACACTCCTAAAGGTTAATGCTTTATTCCAGCTGGAAATCTATTTGCTGGTTACATTTCCAATTATCTCTTCAGGGGTGTATTGTGTGTAGACAATTGCAGGTCTTTCTCTTCCCAGGTTAGGAGCTGAGATTCTCCCTATATTATGCAGTGTCTTGGTGTGAATGAATCCACAGACAATACCACATACAGCCTCCCACAGGGAAATGTGATGTATTTCATGTCACAGGGCCAGCCCCAGTTACAAAACTCTCTGCTGCCAGATACATTATAAACTATTCCAAACATTAGTTGCAGTGTTTTCTGGAAATTCAGAATTTTTACATCCTCATCAAGGAACCTTGCTTGCATAACTTATTTTTAACTCAACTAATGTTAGCTCCAATTCATAGCAAGGTACCACAGCAAATTAGCCCTAGATTCTTCTGTCATCCATTTTAGTGTTCATACCACATTTTTTAAGACATTGAGAATGCTAATGACTCCTGTGACAAATTGCTGAGGTGCTCTGGAAAGGCACATCACTGTTTCATTATTTAAGCAAGAAAAAGGTTTAGTGAGTGCCTGTGTAAGGTCAATAATTTTTTTCATAAAGTAGTCTAATTTGGTTACCTTTTAAACTAAAAACCAAAACAAAACACTCTTCTTCCCCTTCCTCCCCCCAGAAAAAAAAAGCAACCACCACAAAAAACCAAACCCAGACTTCTAGGACAAATATAATTGTTCCGTCACAAGGTGTCAGAATTTGCATCTCCTTCCCAAATAAATTATACGCTAAGTGTACCTGATGGCCTACTAGCTTAAATTTCTTCAGGTGTGCTTGACGGCCACTTCATGTCATCAGGCAGTAGAGAGAAAAACATACTAAAAACTAAATACATACTGTGGGATTCTTCCCTTTATTCCCATTTACAGCTCCCTTTAGAAATATAGGAGTTAGTTTTCACAGCTAACTCCTATACCTCTTAAATAAGTTCTGGAAGTCCAGGGAATTGGACCTCCTCAAGGTGCGTTTTTCTCTGTGTTGCCAGGATAGGTGCATCAGGACAATCTAAATCTGTGAGCAGTCCTTCAAAAACCTATTAGCAAGCCTGCAATAACACTGCCATAGAGACATAGATAAGTGACACTGATTACAGAAAGAAAATTCTACCCAGCTTACTTTTAACTGCTGGCAAAAAATTGCACACAGAATGCATGTCCATGCTTCACTGGAGGAAATAATTATATTTTATTTATTAAGAATCTCAAAGAAAATTTTGGATTTTAATCTTACAGGACAGAGTTCTTTTTCCTTAAGTTATCAAAATGCAGAATAATTTTGCAATTGGTTATATGTTTTCAATTTTGACTCTTCCTTCCTCAGCATTAAAGCAAGCTTCCAGGAACTTAACGAAATTTAATAATATCTAACTAGCTGACATTGCTGCAGGTCTATAATTGTGTGTCACCTTGTTGCACTACATTGTCTAAATGATTTCTTTTTCCCTTTGGCACTCTACACTTACTTCTACACAAATATTTCTTATTAAAATATCATACAGAAAATAAAATTTCTTATTCAGATGTAGAAAACATTTGCTGAAAGACATGTAATATTAATTTAGAATCTTCTTACAGACAGCTGCACAGCGTGACAAAATATTTTTTTAATATATATATTTATTGAGAGTATGGTTATGTTCATGTCAAAGCTGACTAAGGATGAATACAAAACAAAAAAAGCAAAGTTTTATAAAATTAAGGAGCTGCATAAAATTGAAAAATAGTAGACATTTTGAATGATGGACTGGAAGACAATGTTAGTAAAATAATTGCTTGAAGGTGAAGTTTCGTATGATTTTCTGATTTATTTTCTGTACTACTGTCTCCATTTAGCTGTAATAAACTGTAAATTGAAATTTAAAGAATAAGGGAAACCTGTTCATTCTGCCTGACATTTGATGTTTTTTCATTGCTTCTTACTGTTATTTAATGTTTAGAACATCCTTGTACTTATTTAATGTACTCCATTCCCCTGGTGACCTAGAGGTAAATGAATCAGGCCTAGAAGATGGCAAAGGCCATATGAGGTACAAATGAAAAAAACAATTTAGCTGCTCAGATTTCCCCAAAGAATAGATTTTTTTCTTAAAAAAGGTAACTTTGAAGTCTTTCTATCCATCCACTGTGAACACCTATTAATACAGAAATGTCAGATTCTGAAGAGATATAGCTCAATTTACCCACAGAGTACTCTACAATCTGCTCATGACCATGGTCACGCCGCCCTGTGGTATTGTGGTTCATAGTGAAGTAAGAGTAGTAGGTACCCTTATTCCTGACTCTTTTGGAACAGTTTCAAAGATTAATTAGATATACATTAGGGAGATTTCTAGAAAATAAAACGTATGTAACATATATGAAAGATGTATTCTCAGACAGTGTTTCTGGACTCAGATATCTTTATGGTATATTTTGGAAGCAGAAATTTAATGGGTGCTGCTTCTGGACTTCACAAGCAGTTCTGTTTTTGCATAGTTTTCAAGTGTGTAGAAAAGTTTGGCCTTTGAGTGACTTCCATTCAGCAAATAATTTCTGCTTAGGATATCAGACCTCTTGTTGCATGTGTCTGTGCATGGTGTGGTTTTTGCATTATGTATTTTGTAGTCTTACACCTTTCTTTTTACCAAAGGCTTTATCTATTTGTCACAAATTCCTGTCTGAGCACGCTACCTTGTACAATGACCCCCTAGCCCTCATTAGCAAGATACTTAACATTTCTTCCAGAAATTATTCACCGCCTATTGTGATGACCAGAAGATAAAGCTGTTCCTATTCCCCAATAATGTAGTTCATTCCAATGTTCTCTTCATACCAATTCTAATTTCACATCTCTACTCCTTGAGCTATCCACATGAATTTAATTTGTGTATGAGAAAGCACTATACACATCTGTGCAAATCTAGAAATAAAAAGCAATTGGCTGACATCTTTCACCTGTATCAAATGTATTTCATACGCTATTTTCTGCTATACTTGCTATTAAACTTCTCTCCCTTTATATCCATCACCTGTCTGTATTTTCTATGTCCCTCTTCCAGCAACAGAGAGTTTTCAGTTGCAGATGAAGCATAATACACAATCACTCTATTCACTGTGTCTACCTTTGTGCTGGTGGGTTCACACAGGCATTGTGCTTTTTCTGCTATGGCATATAAAATAAACTGTCTACAGCCATGTACGTTTGCTTTCACATATATATAAGTACTGCTTATTTCAAGCAATATATCTATATATAAGGAGAAGGTTGTGGATCTCATTAAAATCTGCCTTTGAAGTGACAGCAAAGCTAAAAAACAGAAAGCAAAAATGGGCTGAGATCATTGGCAATTCAAAGCTCTCAGTGACCTAATCAGGTCACATACTACATACTGTCTGTAGCAGTACCTAATATATTAAAGTGTTCATATTATTATTGTGATTGGAAATTGTCCTATGTTTATAAAATTCAGCTGGACATTTGTGTTGTCTTTTTTTCAAGACTCAAGCACAGCCATCCACCTGGCCATGACTGGTCTACCAGGATTGGAGTCTGCTCTCCTTGCCTGACCAATAGCTGCCTACCCATCTGGCTGGGAGGAAATCGCACTAATTGCTCTAGGACACTCAGCTGGTTGCTTTTGTTTCTATTCACACTGCATGTTACTGTGCCTCATCATTGTCTTGTGGCTTGCTCATTAGCCCTACTCTTTAGTCCCTGAATCCTGCTCTTACTCCCAGATCTCCCACATGCAGTACAATCCCCCTCTGGGTTTTGCTCACTTAGCTTCCTTACTGGCAATACTCCTCAAGCTCTTGCATTCCATAATTTCTCCAGTTCTTGACTTAGGATCATCTTAACTAGATCTTTAATCTATTAAACAAAATGGGAAGTTAAACAGAGACTTTGATGACAATTTCAGTATGAGGCTAGACTTATCTCAGATTACAGTTGTAAAGTGGTGTGTCAGTCTCTGATGACCCCTGTTAATGTTGTTTATTCTTGCAGGATTTTTATGATTTTAGATAATTGGGGCTTTAAAAAATAATCTTTAAGCTCTGTAACACTTAAAGGTGCAGTTTTAATGTACAACCAAAAGAGTTTAAGACTTCCTTGTAAACACTTTTGATTGAAGCACCTGAAAATCTAAGACAAACACCTCATGGTATGTGAGATTTTTAACAAAACTACAAATTACGGTTACAGTATAGTCTGTTACATCAAACCGACCACATGATTTACATATTCAAGTAGAGTTGTGGAGAAGTCAGGGTGTCAGCAGAAATAATGCATTTCATTCTGAATTTTATTCACTTTTAGAAAGATACAGAAGTAAATCTGGGTCTCTGGGTTGTTTTTAAAATGTAAATGTGTCAACATTGAAAATAGATGGAGATGTATCCTCATATGAGAGGATGAAGAAAAAGCCAACAAACAAATCGCCAACAGTGAGGTAAATCAGCATTCCCTTAAGTGGTAACAATAAAATATTTAGGGGCTCTAGGTCACTTCTTTTATATTCATCCTTTTTTGTTTCCTTTTCCAGAATGCCAGGTAAAATCTTACAGAATCTAATCTTACAGAAATACCACTGATGTTACAGTCATGATTTGTTCAAAGAACCAATGAAATGACACAGGACTTTTAATTGAACTGCAGTGCTCACTGATTTTCTGATTGTAAAATTACAAACCAGTCAATAGAAAACTAAATGAAAACACAAAATTCTGGGTCACGAGTCCTGAATAGAGAAATACCCTAAATAAAGAATAGCTCAGTCTAATCTTGTATTCACTTCTACTCCACAGGAGTGTAATCTTGTCAGCAAAGGGAGTCATTAGATAGATGAAAATAAAAGGCATTTGTGTACGTAGGCTAAGTCAAGATTTTCATATTACTGAGCTGTGCTGTGATTTTAGCACTAGTGTTGCCTGTGAAAGAAGTTGGCTTTTGGCTGTTTAAGTCTATGATCTGAACTAATTTATCACCTCTGCTTAATTTTCCCACCTTTTGCCCTTATAAATCCTTTTCACATTTTCCATACATGCTGTAACAACCTTAGTCCCATTAAAAAGCTAAAATCTGACTGGAACATATCATTTCAGTATACAGCTTTCATACCCCTGTATTTGTCACTTGCTTTTGAAACTACACCATGTTTAGGAACTGATGTTTTTAAAACTAGTTTGTGTTTAGCCAGTTTATATTAAGTTCCACTAGCCATGATGGTCTCATGCAGTCTCTCTTTAACTTTTACTTGCATGCTTTAAAAATATTTAACTGTATGTCTGGCTGGTAAATACAGCCAAGTTTGACAGAATGATAGATTTCCTAAAGATCCCACACACACTTTGTGAAAAACATCAGCATGAATAGAGCAGATAAATTAAAATTACTTGCCCTGCTAAGAGAATGAAAAGAACAACTCAGTATCTATACATTCTGTTTGCTACCAGCTAGCTGGTAAATTTTGATATACATACTGAACCCCGTAGTGGCAGAGATGGGGAGAGTCTCCTGGGGCAGCAGGACAGCTAAGGATGCTACTTTTGAAGATATTTCTGTGATATTCCTATGGCTGCAGGAGCATTACCTGTCATATCAGCATATCTCTGGGAATGTTGGCCTTTCTTTTTAGTTATCTTTACCACGATGTGGTTCAAGTTATTACTTTACTTAAACTGTATCTTAGAGGTATTTAGGAAACTTAGCTTAAAGTACAATTTTAAATGAGAAAAAATTTAGCAGGCTTTACTATACATTATTCATAGTTTGTTGTTTGGTTGAGGTTTTTTTGTGCTGGTCCCTGTGTGGACAAAACAAATGGTGTTTGGAGGAACTGGGGAAAGATCTTTGAAATTTGGAAAAATATGTGAGTTAAGTTGGAGGTAAGAATAACTCAACTGCAATATTACATTTTAGTTGCAAACATCGCTGTCTCTGTCTTTGATACCAGTTGAATCCATCACATTCTTCAATTTTAAAAATTGAGGCAATAACACTGTCTTACCACAAAGCCTGACAACATACAGTGTAGTGTGTAGCTGTATACAGTGTACAGCATCAGTATGGATGCCGCGCTCAGGTTTATCCTTAGAAATATATATCTGAAGGTTCTGATTCTTTACATTTATCCCTGATATCAGGGTTTCATGGGCATCACCACACAAGCTTGTAATCTGTAGGACTGAAAAGTAAAATCAGGATCTAAATGAAGAGAAAAGACAAAACACCACTGGAGAAAGAAGAGAAAACCTTAGTTTAGGGCCTTCTTATGCTTTAATCCTTCAATAATGATTTTGTGAGTAATTTTGTCTGTGAGAGAGATCTTGCATTTATTGTAGGCTTGTTTTCTGTTAACAGCGTGATGTATTGCTGATTGTTATTCCTATTAGGTTTTTCACTTCCTATTTCTTGGAAACTTTTTGAATGCCAAATAGTAATACTCTGTCAGATAATAGATAGGAATCTGGGATTGTAATTAAATGTAGCTACCGTACATGTACTTAAATACTAATTAAATGGCACAATTTCTAAGATCATAATCTGAGACATTATGACTCAATTAATGAACAGATCCTGTCCAAATAAGATTTTGTCACATCCCTAATTCTTGTCCTGCATAAAAATAGCTGAGAAACTCACTCCTTCCAAAGAGGATTTCTATCTTAAAGTTCTTACAACATAAACCAAAGCCTTTTGAAAGATTTGATCTTCCAGCATTGGAATGCTATTCCAAATTTCTCTTGTGTTAGTTTGCCAAGTGTTTCATTAGTTTCATGAAGACTTTGCTAATAAGTGTATGTTAGATGTGACACAGGAAACAAGACTATATTTAAGCTTCTCAGGACTTCTCATTATAAGTACTTGCATTCAGTTGCTAGGAGCTTAGCCAAACTTTTAGAAGTATGTGCTGAAATGTGGGTTTGCATTATGATACAGTCTTTAGTTATGTGACAGCACACTATTCTTCTCCAACTCGTTCCCTGCCTGCCTCATTCAGGTTACAGGATGGATAGTACTCATTTAACAGGCAGTTTTCCAATCTGTCATTTTAAAATCTGCTTCATTCACTTTGTGGCCTCTGCCTTCTGCAACACTCAAATCTTTTTCTGAACACGACAGTATTGATTTCCTCAGATGAGTGATGGGCTCCATTGAAACTAAAGTATCTCAGAGTTCACAAATGTTAGTGTTTCCATCTTATAATATTCTTGTAAAATGAGTGGTTATTATTATCTCTGTTTTACAATGTGATACTATGGTACAGTAAAATATCATCAAAGCGCAGACCAGTTTGGCTGTCTAATGCAAAATGATCATTACCTTGTTTCTCAAGGTACACAGTTTTTAAGGTTTGTCCAGAGCTGGAGTTTTTAGAACTAGCAAGTCAATTCACTTAACATCTAGCTATGAACTATTAAAACTTCTGCAAACCTAATTGTTTGTGTGTCAGACTGAGTACTCAGAATACATAGCAGCTGCTTGTGAAAGTTTTGACTGAAGCGATTTGCCTGGGATTGTGTGGGAATCACTGGCAGAACCAAGAAGAAAATGCAGTTCTCCACTCTCTTTAGCATAAGACCTGGGCCTCCTTCCCATTTCTGCAACACAGGAAAGCAGGTTTGCAGGCATCAAGGTCATTGTCTACACAGCTGGCTTTCATCCTCTGAACGTCATCTTTCCTGTGCACTGCAGTGACAAGATTTTCTTTTTAGATTAAAAAAAAAGCTGATGCTTAATATTTCACAGATAAGTAGGAGTTAGCAGGACATACGCTAAATTCTGTTTCGTTTTCCCTCTTAGGCCCATAAAATAAGTCATTTTATTTAAGTTAAATTTATATCTCTCACACAATCTTTGCTCTTGAGCTTAGAATAAAACCTCTATTGGCATTTTACTCTGGTACTTGCAAAATACACATGCCTGGGATCTACATGATGCAGCCCACGCCATTGTTTATTTTAAAGCATTTCAGGTCCACAGTGCAATACACTGGATTGGCCTAATGACATATTTCAGAATCCCTCTCTGGTGATATCTTCAACACATCTTTACTGAAAAAGTGGTTTGATAGTAGAAGCTGGGAATTCCTGAGTAAATTGACTGGTTTTGTGACATTCTTTTAAAGCCAGAATTTCAAATGGGCATCTTCTTTAATGTCATTATATTAGAAGTTGTTTTCAGAAGTAACTGCCTACAGATATTTCTGAGAAGAGGGGGAAGATTGTGAACATATCTGTTTGGAAAAAAAAAAAATAAAAGTGCAAGAAGCCCACTTTTGAAAATCTGGGAATAGAGAGCCAAGAGGTTCTCTTACAAGGTAGTAAGGTGGACAAGCCCGCTCTGGGGGCTAAAAATCAGGACATGGGGGCTGCGATGCTGAAGCTAGTTTAACCACCCTGATCATGTGGTCCTGCCTTCCTGCGGTGAAAGATAACTCTCTCAACTTTATTGGTTGAACTATGGCATAGGCATATTAACTTGGTGAGATAGTCTTTTCTGGACAGCTATTTTTAACCGAGATCATTTGATTGCATGGTTTATAGCAGAATTTCACAAGTAACGGTACTAGAAAGGAAAGTCAGGAGCTTCTTAAGCCAGCTTTTCACTGAAGTCCATCGATTGGACTTCAGTGGATTGGAATTATGAGTTAAGCATTGCAGTATGACACCTAATTAACATCCTAAATCCTCTCTACCTGTGTGTTTAGTTATAAATGCTGCCAGTTCAGGTCAGGATTAACATTTTGTCTTATTCAAATCCACTTAGATGTAATCTGTATTTATGGCCGCAAAACTGAGCAATCTCTCTCAGCTTTTATGTATAGAATGGGAGAGGATGGAGATCAGGCATTGAATAAATTCATAGGCAGTATGCTGTTTGTTTTTTTTTCCAGTGTATTTTGAACAGTGTATTAGATTAAGGACATGTACATTTAGGAACATAAAACCATATACACAAGATATTATATTAACCTAAATTAAGCTCCAGGAAAATGAATGTCAGGAAGAGAATGAATCATTTTTTATTTACTGTCGTTTGGACCCTATGGATACATGATGAGCTGTGATCCAGCCAAAGAGGGATCTGATCCAGGGCAGAAAAGTGAGCAAATTGGTTGATTGTTCTGAGTGATGGAGGACTTCATTTACTTCATTAATACTTGAATTCTAGAAAGGAAGTGAATGGGGGAAGCATTCAAAGATTCAAGAGCAATTGAATGGACTGGTTGAGAGCTAGATCTAGAGTAATGTTCAGCTAGCACCAGTTTCTCACATTCTGAACCAAAAATGTAAGTACATTGCAATAGTTAAGATTACACATCAGCAAGTGGCATTTGGGTTGCCACCAGCTTTGATCCTTGTAGAAAGGAAATAAATTCTACAAACATTGAAGCAACAAATGAATCTGATTAGTTTTCTGTAATTATAGCACCATTATTTGTTTACTTTTTCTGTAAATGTGCACAAGGCTTTTATGATGATAATGGATAAAATGGATACACGTATAAATTCCCATTCACATGTGATAAATCACTGTAGCAATTCTTTGAAGTTAACAAACCTTCTTAGTTCATTACAGGTAAGAATACTGTGTTTCAACCTTTAATATGAATTATTAGTTGTGTAAACAACTGTTGAATTTCATTTCTTGCACCGCAGAGGCAGCAACAGTGATTTCTTTTAATATATTTGAGGTGTATAAAGATAGGCAGCAAACACTAACTCTTCAAACACTCCCCAAAATGTTTTAAATTACTTTTCTAATTCTTTTAAAATGGAGACTTAATAACTTTTTTTTTTTTTTGGTAATAGCTGAGCTTATTTTTATTTCTAGCACTGTGAAACAGTAAAGGTTTATTACTCAGTACTTGATAGGAAGATGAGTGTTATTTACAACTCTAAATGATTCTGAATTGTGAAATTCTGTTCAATTTCAGAAAGTAAAAAAATGGTGGTTTAGATTTGATGTGTGAGAGAATAAGAACTTGCTATAAAACAGACAACTTGAGAATATTTCTAACAGGAACTGTTTCAGCTGAGAGAAACAGTAAAATGCATTTTCCTAAAAGGCAAGGAGTTATTTTTATCTGTCTTTAAGTGCTTTTTTTCTTTAATGAAAGTGCTATGGCAGAGAATTCATGTTTTGGTTGAACACAGAGCAAGCAGCAAGCTAAATTATATACTCAATATAAATCTCATGCAATAATGATGAAATAAGTGTAGAAGGACTATAACCAAAGCAGATGCTTTATGAAGTAAAGTCTCTTCTAAATTCAGTATGTGTAGGCAATACAGAGAAAATGGAAATGCACTAAAATAAGATGAAATTGTAGACTAGACTGGCTGAAAGTTTTAATAAGACTGTAAAATATTATGATAAGCCTCTGTTTAAAATATACTCGGCCTTTGTCACTGCAGTATAAAGCAGATAAAAACTTGGAGACACATCAAGGGACATAATTAGAAATCAAGCTGGCATGGAATTACAGTGCTCAGCACACACAAGGAGCCAGTCCTGAGCCCCTGCCCTGTGGTGAGAAGTTCTGCTGACTTCAGCACTAAGAAAAAATAAATAATTGTGGGCTCAAGAAATGGACCTCTATCATTATTTAGTCTAAACACAGCAGAGCTTCAGTTTACTAAAGGTGGCATGAACTTTGCAATGAACAGCTATTTGACAAAGAGGTCAAAAGTCTGCTGTGGTTACTAACTAAAGAAGCAACCACTTAATCTCCGGCAGCATACAGATGCCCTACTTACAATATATAGCAGTCATTACAAAAGAAAGGATATTTATAGTTGAATTTATCATCCTTACATTGTCACATACAGACAGACACAATCCTCTTTATTAAATTAGTTTAGATTAGGGTAGTTTTTTTCCTAACTCTGAGGCTGTATTTTAATAGAAGCATTTCACAAAAGGTTTAAGGTTTAGAATTGGGTAAATTTCATTCAGCTTTGCAAGGATAAAATTTGCATAACAGGGCTGCAATTCAAGGTCTTCTAGGAATAAAATTTCTCCTGAAATACCTGACCTTTCCAAATGGAAAGACCATCAAAACAAATCAACACTTAAGATTCAATTCTAGGTTTATAGAAACAGTTACAGAAAATAAGAATGACAACATTTCATTCTAAAAATTGAAAGTTTTGGGCCAGTAATTTCTAGCTCTTCATCAAGTGTTCACCAGTCTTTAGCTTAAAATATAGCAAATATTATAGTGGTCATAACTGTTCTCTGTTTCATTAAAAAAACTTAGTAGTGAAGCTTACTGAACTACTCTGGCTTGATCAAATGCATTGCAAAAGTCAAGCATTGGGAACGTCTATTTTCCCATGCAAGGACATACAATGACATATGATCCTACACCTTCCGTGTTGGATAGAGTCAAGTGGATAAGGTAGCACAAATGCCTGTGTAAGATAGTTGCCATGAAACAAGTCATACAGTAGACATCATCCTCTGCAGTGATAAATTCTTTAGAGCGATGGATGTCTGGGAGGAAAAAAGAGGGCTGAGGAAAATGAATGTGCCTTAAACATGATCTTCATCATTCTAATGAGTTATTTAGTTACATACACCTCTCCTATTGCTAAGTAGGAGGATATACCTTGATAGCCATTCTGCAGAACATCTATCATCACAAAATCAGGTTTCTTACACAAGCTTGCCCACTTAACACCTTATTTGTATATGTACCCAGTATTTTGTATTTGTACCTGTCTGAGGAAGTTCAGTAGGTACAAATTCACAGGTAGTCCTATACTAACTACATAGAGACAACAAAGCGTTTTGATTCGCGTTTCTATCACTTGAAATTATTAATACTCAACTGTTAAATATTATTTAACAAACGTCTCCAGTCTCCCCATCCTGTTTGTTCATCAATGTTTAGAAATAATTTTGGCTGCTGCCCCCACTTTTCTCTCCCCTTCCAAAAAGTTTGACATTGCATGATTTACTGAAACTTTCCTGAACTAATCACAGCAATTTTTCATGTGAGTATTTAGTGAGGAAAAAAAAAAAAAAAGCTTATTTACCAGTGTGGAAAGAACAGCATAAATTAGGAAGGACCTTCTAGGACATTGAAAGCATCCATTTTCTTTATAGCTGAGATTCATGCTCATATCTACACAGTTTACAGACCTCTACACGTATTTGTTACACATACAGTAACAACAGCACTGCTTTAAGAGCTCAAGCTGCATACATCCTGTTTTGGAGGGCTATGGAAGAAACAGGCATCAATTCCTAGGGCAGTTAGGGAGCAGCAGCTCCTGCTCACAGTGTTCAGACATAGTAGAAATTGATTTGCCATGTTCTTACTGCATAGATATACAGATCAAAACCCTCTGCATCTCATATGGCACACAATTTTCTTGATTTTTTCCCACAATTTCTCCTGAAGGTATCTAGTTGGTTGGCTTGGGAAAGATGCCTATGGGTCAACAGGATATATGAGGTGTGGAGGGTCATGGAATCAGTCTGAAACAAAAGAAGTCACATAGATTAACAGATAGGTGTTATCTTCAGAAAACCTTTCTCAGTCCTCAGCTATCTTTCATTACATTAAGACTATTACTATTTTATTTTTGTTTAAATTACTAAACTGTTCTTATCTCAGTCCACAAGTTTTACTTGGTTTTGATTCTCCTCCCCATCCCACCGGGGTGGAGAAAGTTTGAGTGAGAGCAGCATGGTGCCTAATTGCCAGCTGAGGGTAAAGCAGAACAAATGCCTGGTATTCTGTAATTACTTTCTGCCAGTGAAATTATTGGGGCTTTCTGACGGCTGGCTGGTATGGCTCTGGTGGAAAAGACAGCTAAAAAACAATGCTCTCCCCATAGCCAGTCACATCTGGATTGAGGCAAAGCTAGAAGAGGGGATTCTGAAATCCCAGGGCCCCCCCAAACTCTTGCTGGCATATTGTTTTACCAGTTACAATGGTTATACTATTGTCTTCGTAATCCAGTCTCTCATTTGTAGTAATTTACATTGTTGAAGTGAAACCAAACTGAAGTAACTCCTTTGAAAGGTTTTTCATTGCCTGAAATAATGACACCTACAGTTTAAACTTAAGATTCTCATTTCCTGTACAGACTGGAATCTGCTGTTTAGCTGATCTTAGTAAGTAAACTAATCCGCTACACTAATTCATGCATATTGCATACACATGGAGGACAGAATACATTTGTTTTAACTTGCAACTTAGATGATGAAGTTCAACTTGTTTGCAAATGATTGGCTAACTGACAAAAACACAGAAAGAAAAAATTTATTGCTAGGAGTAATTCCCTATAGGGGAATCTTGCTGGATACTCAACCCATGACAGATGCTCCAACAGCAGTGAACATACTGGGCATTTATTCCCATTTGTACCTGTATAGAAGACTGACTTTTCTTTTGACACGTATACCCCACAGCTATTTCACAGTTATCTTATATGACCTTAAAAAGCTAGTATGTATAGACTTTCTCTCCAAGCAGAACAGTGGAACCAAAACCACAGGGTTGGTAGTTGAAAGAAGCATTTAAACCAGCACACCATCTTTTGTAGTGGGTATAAACAGGACCAAGCACTTGAGTTTGACTGCTTCAGAGAGATTTCCTCTTTGGTGCAACTTAGATTAGCCTTAATACTTGGGTAACAGTCTTCAGCGCATAATAGCTGAGGACTGCCAGGGGATTTTTAACAAAGAGCCCTCTTCTCTGCAATGCGTACACATTCTTTCTCTCTCCATATCAGGGCAAAAAGCCCCAGATTTTCTAATCAGCAAGAGCCTTGTACAAGATTGCTCTCTTTTCTAAAAGCATTCCGCTAGGGAATTAAAAGTGATCAAGCAGTCTGAGAAAGGGCAATCTCAGTCTGGGCTGAATACAAATCAAACATACAAACAAAATTGCACATCCCTGAGACTTACTGCTGATAAGTATTGACAGCAGCATGGCCTTTTCCCATGCCTTGGACCATCTTCTCTACAAGTCTAACTTATAATGATCAAAACAATTATACTGCTTTTCCATACTACTATGAAGATATTCCTGATACTACATTCTGCCAGGTTTCAATGGGCTGAAGGGATTTATCTGTTAGGGAAGATTTATTAGTGGCCATTACTTTTAATAAGAATTTAAGAGTGCCTATTTTGCGTGTTGCAAGCTTGTTTGTCTTAAAAAAAATTGTAATAGGAATAGCAAATTCCAGTCTGAGTTTAATTTCCAAAGCAATTCTATGCTTTCAGAAAGATTAAGTTGTAATTTCTTTCCATCTTTAAACTACAAAAATCAGGGAGTTCCTCACTACTTTGACCCTGGTTAAGATTTTAAACTGTTGTTTTCAGAAAGATGGCTTAAGAAAGCTGTATAGTTTATCTCCTACCTGCTTAGAAACATTTTTTTGTATCTATTTTACTCCAAACTCAAAATGAGTGATTGGTGAGGGAGGGGAAGAAGCTCAATGACTATAGAGATATGGAATTTTGTAAGGAGTCCTGGTGGCGGAGGTGGGAGGGTGGGGGGTGGGAGGCAATTTTATTGATGTTTCTGCAACTCAAACTATTTTAATGAAAAAAAAAAAAAAAAAAAAAAAACCAAACTAGTATATTTGCATCTAGATGAGTAGAGCTATTCTGAAACTGGGTTCAAATCACTAACATTTTGTAATTGAAGGAAACCAATTCTTTCTTTCCTTACCTCAGTTAAGAAACCAAGCCAAACCATCTTCCTTCCTATTTAGCCCACCACACCCCTGTTGAATGGCTTGCCTGATTTGTAGGCTATATCCCAATCCAGCAGAGATTTGCTGAAAGATGGGAGATGATGATGAGCTTTGAACGTGTCTTGTTCATGGCTGAAGATTGTAACCCAGCCTCTAGCACTTGTGATAGCAAGCACTGCAACGCTTACCTTGAAGGAGATAATACAGGGAAGGTAATTTACAATCTGCTAACAAAGTTTAAAAATTCAGGTTTTGCCACATTAAGCTCTAGATTGCATTTAATAGATTGAGGAATAAAGTCTAAACAAAATTTTTTTTATATGAAGATAAAACACTATAATTTGATTTATGTTTTATTTAAAAAGTAGTGAGCCTGAACTCTAAAATGAGTATTTTTAATAAGAAAATTGTTTTGAAAAATTTAAGAAAATGGTGAAGTTTTAATTCAAACTATTAATAGGAAAACTGGAAAAGAACTGAAATAAAATCTGAGAGAAAGCCAATCCCAAGATATTTGAGTTACAGACTTATTCATACTTTTGCCTTTGCTGCACCAAAATATAGTGGCTATTCATGCAGTGCCTCTATGCAAGAAAACTTCCTGATATAAATTCAACAAGAATGAGAGCAATTACATATTCTGACTTGTATTCATTTCTCCAATATTTTGAATACAAGGGTGATTTCTATTTGTATTCTAAAATTTTGAAAGTCCATTAATTGCAAGACATTCTAAAATACATGTAAATTGTCTGGATGGGCACCATCCAATTTCTAATGGACAGGTGTTCATCTAAAAACTCAACAGTATCAGCAACAAGCTGGCAGTAACTGGTGGGGTGAGGGGTGTTACAAAATTATTTGGCTCACAGCTGAACTTCCTATTTTATCACAAGGATGATCAAAGTCAAGGTCAAGTATGTGACAGAGCAGCTGTGCCACACACCAAACAAGGACTGCTGGTGTATATATAGTAGATCTGTTTTGATTTTCTAATCCACCATTCCGGTCTTCCAATTCGAGCCTACTGTAGGAAAGAAAGTGGCCTCCTGCCCTCTCAGCCTTTACCTTTAGGCTCTCCAGGTTCATCTCCTTCCCCAACTGCTTGAAGCCTTTGTGGTGGAGCAGTCCCTTAGTACTCACTGCATCACTTCAGTAGCCTACCTCTGGTCTACAAGGAAAGCTTTGCAGCTGTCCAACATTGCATAAAAACCAGCAAATCTTCCCCCACTGAATAAGAGAGATGTTTAAATCTCCCTAACAGAAGGAAATTACTGGACTGCCTGTGAGGTTCTTGCCTGCAGAAAATTTTACTCTCAGATGTAGCCCAATCTAGAATTCTTACTAACCACTACAAATATATGCTTTCAACACAGGATAGTTTTTGGCTCTGTTATGCTTTGACTTCATAATCTATGATTTTCTTGTTTCAGTAAATGAAAATAAATTTATTTATGGCAGTTAATACACAGGTACTGAAAACAGTGGCTGTAATGTTTTGGTACCCATCTGTCCTCCTCTTACTCCATCTGTTTCCTTCAATCATTGCACTGGAATCCTGCTTCAGAAAATGGAATCCAGACTCTTTCACGTAGCACAGTCTAAGTTACCTAGTTAGCTGAAAGATTTTCAAAATAAATCTCTCTCCTTGTATGCTGTAGAAGGCAGACATAGATTTTGTTGTTAATGTATGTCTGAGCAATCCTTCTTTCAACAAAACAGACAACTATCAGTAAATTTCCTCTAATTTCAGATGGTGCACTTCAAAATAATACCATCAAGGATGATCATTTTAATCAATTATTGATTACACCTTGGGGACTTTCCATTGATTCCACTTGAGGCTTCTTTTTAAAATGGTAAGTACCTGCATAACTGCATGATATTATAAACTGGTTTAGATTTTGTAGCTAATACAACTGTGTAAATGCACAGTATTCTATGATTTCATTGGATAGTATAACTTTTATTAAACAGTGTTGACTGACTTTTCTTATTCTTTACCAGTTCTTTGGCCTGTTAATGATTAAATATTTTTATTTGACTCTACTCTAAGTGTTTAACAGGAAAACCAAAGAAAGCCCACCCCCCGCCCTTTACAATCCAAGATGGAGATACAATATAAAGGCTGAAATTAATTTTTTTAGAAACTTTGCATTTCATAAATCAAAAAACCACTAATAAAAATATTTGTTCTATGGGATACTATAAATAAAGGATATTTCCATTATTATTTCATCTTTAAGGCAGTGTGGTGATGTCATTTGAAGGCTGAAGGGGGGGTTGCTCTTACTTTATAAAAGGGCTCACACTTTAAATATCTTTCTCAGTATTCACGATGTCTTTCTTTTCTGTACTAACATAGTTTCCAGAATACATACCGTAAATACATTGGTTTATGCAATTACTAATTCATTATTAACATCATATTAAAAGTGAATAGCTGCATTTTATTTGCAGCTACAAAGGACTTCTGGCTGATATTGAATTTATACAGAATAGAATATACAATAATATTAGTATGCAGAATACAGTTCACAGGAACACAGTTTAAACACAACTTTGTGACTAAGATGACAGTAACTCTACTCACCACTCTTTTTTTTTTGTAATCACATATGCTATTTTCCCAAAATTTCAGTAACATAGCTGACTGTAAGAATTTTAGAGCCAAAGCCATACATTAGCTAACCTCTTGAGACATAAAAGGAGCATTTATAACACAAGGGAATTTAAAAATATGTAGTGAGAACTTAAGTTGGAAATGAAATGTTTTTCCAGTATGAAAAATGGAAACAAGTGCTGGTAATAGCACTTCGTCAAATAGGACTTTCATGTTAGACATCCATTACAGTGATGTAGTTGACTATAAAAATGAGGATTGCAATTCTTTTAATCTTTGTGCGTACACTTAAATACATGTAGCCCATTTCTTCCTATGGCAGAGCTTGAAGTACTTACAAATAAAAGCAAAAAACAAATGGCTGGTATTAATCATACAGACAAAAAATAAAGTGTATATGCCTTTTGTGGTCTTTTAAAAAGCATTAATAATAAATTATTTGCATAAAGCGAAAACAAGAAAGCACTTATATGTTATAAAATGTGCATCTTTTTGACATCTGCAATCTACTTCTCTTGATCTGTTCAATAAATTAAAACTAATTATGGAGAGACTAAAAACAAGACAATGCCCTAGAAAATAAGAGAGACTGTCTTTTTAAAATATGCTCAAAATAGCATGAGTGAATCTGTATTATATAGCTACACAGTCATTAAAATCATTTGGATTATGAAACTTATTTGGTCTAGTTTTCCTCCTTCTATAAGCAATGGTTAAAGTTCCACCAGCTCCATTCAAAGCAGAATCATCCTTGATGCATTCTTTCTCCAGTAATATTTTGTGGCCTACAGAGTATCAACAGTAACTGTGAATGTCAGATGAACTAAACAGGCTCTAGTAAATAAAAGAATTCAGTCCTCTAAATGAATGCCTGAGCTCCGACTTCTAAGTGAAGAGAGAGATCAGCAAGTCAGCTGCTGTTCATATTGCTTTCGTACTCATAATCAAAAAACAGAGGCTAGGGAGTGCTTAGTAGCACAATCCATTCCTTCCCAGGAATTTGAGATCAGTTTTCTTTTGAAATAATTTTATTCTCCTGCTTTGGTTAGAAATATAACTTCAGAAACAAGTATGTTCCTAGGCTAAATTACAAACCCAAAAGCTGACACAATATAGGGGTCAGCAGTGAGGTTGAAATTTCAAATTAATATGCTGAGTCAACCCTGTCAAGGTGGGTTTAAGGGCTTCTCAGTTTCAAAGAGCACCTCAGCTGCTGTCTTTGGACAGTAATGGTTCCCAGACTCACTGCAGAAGTGCATATCAAGCTGTTTCTCAGGCAAATAGCAGCCTGGTTATATATTGGCAAAGGACAAAACAGAAGGCAATTCAGCCACTCAGAGCAAGAGAGCACCATTAAAGGGACTGAAATGGAACCAAGTGGGAAAAATTACCTTCCTTGGGAGCTGGGGGAGGAGGTGGCCAAATGGAGCTGCAGAGCTCAGCCACATTAAAAGTTCCATGCTGGATTTCACAAAATGAAATACAACCACGGCCTTTATTTTTAGACATTTGCACTAAGAGAAAGGAGGTTAAGATGCCAGAAGATGGAGAAGAGGAGACTGAGGGGTGACGTCATAAATGTCTATAAATATGTTAATGGTGAGTGTCAGGAGGATGGAGCCAGGCTCTTTTCAGTGACGTCCAGTTGACAGGACAAGGGGCAATGGGTA
>JAVSBS010015954.1:0-19688 GCA_033124195.1 Coracias cyanogaster
GAAATAAAAGAGGGGAAAATAAAAGGGAAAAAAAAAGAAAAAAGGGGGGAAATAAAAAAAGCAAACTCCCAAGTCCCTATCCCCAGTTTTCTCCTGAGCTGAAGCCAGGCAGCAGGTCTGTGGGAAGCCGGGCTGGACGGAGGGTGTCGGTGGTGCCGGGGGGGTTGCCCGTGGGGTGCCCTCGGCCCAGCACCGGCACAGCTCGCCCTTTGAACGCAGCAGCCGCTGCCTTCTAATTAACTGCAGCAGTCACTTCGGGTTTTCTTAAACAAATGAGGCAGGGGAAGAAGGGATGATACAGGGTTGTGTTCGCTTGGGGGAAGAGAGGCGAAGGAGACTGCCAGGTAGCGGAGAGGGGAGGGCCGGCTGCCCGGGGGGGGCATGGGCTGAGCCAGCCTCCCTGGCCCCGGGGGTGAAGCAGGAGGAAAAGCTGGGGCTGTCCTGGGGCTTCAGCAGGATGGACCCTTCTCCCCAGGGCACTTGCGGTCCAGCCCATCAGCCCCCTCCGCGTTGTCTTTGCACCTCTCAAATTTACAAGCGCTTGCAGCTGCAAAATTCATTGCAGAGACTGGCCTGGTCATTCAGAAACGATGCTCACTTAGACACCATAGCAGCAGGTAGCCAAATAATCTTTACAAATTCATAGGTATGAAAGAGGCGAGCAGAAAAAAAACCCCAACCCTCTAGCACCGAGCTGCACAAAACCTGGGCTGAGCAGTCACTGTGGAGCTTTTCTCCTCCCAGCCCTGAAAAGAAGGGGAGAGAGCATACATGGTGACATGAAACACTTCAGAGAAAAGCAAACAAATATTGGCTTCTCTGGAGAATCAGAAACATAATGATACCATAATGCTAGCAGTTTATTTTTCACTGCCTCGGGCTGCTTGGCAGAATGTCACAGGAAAATCATCTAGGCATGAGAGATTAACTGATGCCTATTTTGCTATAAGGCTCCACGCTCTCCTGCTGAAGGACTCTTACACCTGCTGAGGAATGCTGCTTCCCAGTCACCATCGAGCTGCAGCACCAGGAGGGAACCCCACAGCCTTCGATCATGTTGGAGCACGTGGGTTTCTCACCAGCTCCTGGAAGGCAGGCTGGGCTGCAGAAACCAGCCAGGCACCAAACTGAGCTCTAGCTGCAAAGATCTTCATCTACATCATTGGATCAGCAAACCAAAACCCACGGTAGAGGGGCACACAAGATGCGAGGGCTTAAATCGCGTTAGGTCTGCACACGGGCTCACTGCATCCTTGAGCTGGAGGAAACTTGTTGTGGTACAACTGGCTGAAGACAGTGAAAACTCTCCCCCTGAGCTGGAGTTTCACTTAATATACTTCAGGGCAATTAAATGTGTCAGTTTGGGTATTAAATGCTTCTTGGAACAGGTGGATCTGCTGTCAGCACACTCACCTGTCTTTACACAGCCTGAAACAACTGCTTAAATACGGTATTTTTGTCCCAAGTATAAACAGGCAGCCGCAATATCCTCTATAAATTATCTTTTGCCTCTGATTGGTTTCCTTATCAGGCAAGCAAATGTGAATTCAGTCTTGGCAAAATGCATTAATGCTGTGACGAGCAAGGGAGACAAAGGGTATCAATAGATGTGTCAATCAGAGTTCCTGTCCCACCCTCAAAGCTTTTACTCAACTTTAACAACAGTAGGACAGCCTGCCTCTGAAGCTCACGCCATTCTTATTTCAAGGCCAAGTGTGGGAATTTTATTAGCCTATACCAAGAACTGTTTCTGTAAACTTTTCCCCAAAAGAACATTAAAAACATTTGCATCATTTTAACTAGCTGGCTGTGGAATAGCTTATTAAAATCTACACTAAATTAAAAAAAAAAAAAAGAAAAAAAAAGAGAGGAAAACCCACGACAAAACTGACTCACTACAATAAAGTTACTTTTCCCCAGGCAAATGAACACTTGCACCTATTTTTATGGCATCATTGCTTCTGCCACGTCCTGGGATTTCTGTTTCTAGGGTCACTAAAGCACCCTGGCATGGCAGCATGAAGCCCACAGCTGGCACAGCCACATAGTTCAATATTCACATGGAAGCCTGGAAGAAATCATGCCCCATTTAAACAAGAAAAATACTGTTTATATCAGCCATTATTTAACAACAGAAAAGGCTCTTGTACAAAGCAGGGAAAAAACATGTTATTTAAAATCCCTGAGACTCATCAGGTCCCCACCAGAGGGACCTGAGGGAATCAGAAGGATCCGTCCTATTGCCAGTGGTGCTCAGAACCTGGCAGGACTCAGCGGCGAGGCTGAGCCAAACACTGCCTGAAAAGCACATTAAGAGGAATACTTACGGACCTGATTTTTCACAGGTCTTTAAATATTTTTGTTCTTGATGGGGGCTTCCAGGGGCATTAAATATCTGTAACAGACATCCTTCTCAGCTGTACTAATTGGTACTAATCCCCATCGCAGGGTCCCACCCCGCACATGGTCTGTGTCGCGTGGTGCGGGAGCTGCTGTGCCACCCCGCAGCCCTCCTGCTGCGGCCACAGCTCCCCCATCCCTGCGCAGGCTGGAAACCACCTCAACCACAGCTTAGGCACCTGGAATTAATACTACAACACATCCTCACATAAATGAGGTTTGCAGGCAGAAAGCAAGTGGAGAAGCTATGATTTTGTTCGGATACAAAGTTGGAAGCACAATTCTGTCTCAGCCCATGTGACTGCCAGTGCTGCCTGCCTTTTCAACTCTCTCATGTATTACATGCACTTTTTGTATCTTGCCTTCTTCTTGACTTCAGATGCCTCTGGGGCATGAAGAGCGCTTTGCTCTTGCTTCACACAGCACCTAACGCAGTGGTATGAATAACCAAAATGAATGAATCAGTGCCACAAACAGTCCTTGCCTGCAGGAATCTGCTGAATCAGCAATGCTTCCCAGGGGAGTTGCGCTTTGTAAAGGCTCCAAAAAACGCGGAAAGGCCGAATACGAGGATGCCCTTACAGATACTGCCACACAGATGTTTTGAGTTACATTTCACAAGAAATCTTGGGAAGCAATATCTTCCTGCCTCAGTGGGTTCGCAGGGCCATGGGCAATCTGCTCCCAACCTGCTTTCCAAGTGGGCTCTGTGTAGACCCCCAAAAGCCTGCTGGGTTTGCAGGGGCAGCTGATGCTGGACACACCCAGAGATGTGGCTGGCACCAACCCAGCTGGTTTTGATTTATCAGCCTGAGGCCATACCCATTTGCAGAGAGAGATGCCATCAGCCAAGGTGTGGAGCAAGGTTTGAATTTACTCCTCTGGCCTCTGGCAAAGAGCTCTGTGCATCCCTTCTGCCACCTCTCCTGCCAGAGGTGAGCAAGTGCACAGACAGGACTGGTGTGCACCATTCCCATTAAAGGTAATGGGAACTGGGAGCCCCACTCTCCTTGGTGCCATGGGACATCTTTTCTGGGTCATCTCATACCTTGGTTCCAGGTCAGTTGGAGGAATAAAGAAAGCTGAAAGGAAATAACCAATTCCACTGAAATTGGCCCAAGCTTTCTTTAAGTATCTCCTTCCCTAGCTGTTCTTTATTTTACCCTGTCCATAGACAAATCCCTTCTCAAAGCCCAGGAGTGATTCTGCAGTGATCCCGACGCTGCCCTCCTGCAGCAGGTGCTTGCAGGGCCAGGGGAACCCCTCCTGAGCTCCAGCCTGCTCTGGTGATCCAGGGAAGCTGAGGATTGGGCCCTGGAGAGCTTTATTTCTGCCAGAAGAGAATTTTTTAACACAGGTTGTCCTGGGAGACTAACAGCATTTCTAATGTATGCAAAAAAAAAAAAGAAGAAAAAGAGAAAAAAAGCCTAGACACAGAACAGAGCTCAACGACAAGCTTATTTGTCTCTCTCTGAAATGTAAGCGTTCTTTAGGACAGGATCCTTAAGCCGTAGCTTGTAAAAAGCTGTTTGTTTTGTACTGACCTTCTCCTTTTATGTAACGTGATAGGCATGCTTCAGCGAGTACTGAATGCAGCTAAACATATGTCGTCAGCTGTGCATTGCTGCCCCTTCTATTAAAATGGATTTTGGTAGCATATGTGGGAATAGACTTGCCACAGACACTCAAGGGAAATGAAGGAATACAGGGCAATTAGCAGGAGCAATCCCCAGACCTCTCCACTAAGCCTCTGTAGGAAGTACAAAGACTTATCTCATGGGCATGGAAACAATTAAGGTCAACAAGTAATCGTGGAAAAGGAAACTTTAAAAACAAGAACATGGTAAATGACCTAGTAAACACCCCCCTCACAGACTTCGGACGCATTTCATCTGGGGTTCATATGCACAATCTAGCTGGCTTTTGCCTCTCCAGCCCCCCTCACATAATGACTTCCCTTTGCAATTTCCTGGAGGAAGTTGCTGGAGTGATCTTTTAGTGATAAAAATAAGCCATAGTGATTCTTAATTTTCAGTCAAAGAATTCTCCTAATCTCCTAATTAAGGAGCGAATGGCAGCAGTGTCCCTTAGAAAGCATCAATGAGACAAGCAGCCTTTGCAGAAGAATGCAGTTATTCTGGAAGAGACAAGTGTCTTATGGATCATTTGGCCAGATGGATAATATCCTGCATCTGATTCCTTCTCAGAGGTACATGCAGAAGCACTATTTTTGATAAGAGAGTTTCTTCACAACTATTTTCCTTTTTTACAGGCCATTAGAGTTAGAGAGCAGACATTGCATCCTTTCTTACAACTTTAGAAGCATTAATTGAATACTGGAGTGTCAGCCATAATTGGTAATCCATGCTCTGTCACTCATTTTCTCACTTCCCTCTCTAGTGGGCAGGGAAGAATTTCTGAGGGTTATGATGACACCAGTGAGTTCTCTGGGGTTTTGTGTATTTGTTTTCATCAGTCATACTTAACATATGGTATTTACACGTCCTCTTCACGAACACTTGATAGCTGACCTGGAACACAGCACTCAAGTGACGGCTGCCAGCTTCTAGCTCCTGACTTACATATGTAACGAGCAGTATCACATCAATTTAAAACACAGTTCTTCACCCAGTCACTAAAGCCACAATTTGATACGGGAGTCCTCTCCCCAGCCTGGACAATGAAGGGAAAAGGGAGGGTTCTGGTTTGGGAAGGCCGTCAGTTGTCCCAAAAATGAGGCATATCTAATGACACACGAAACCTGTTTGAGTTCAAGTACATGCACCAGATCCTGTCTTTATAGTTAGCCAGACACAGATCTTCCTGTTTGCTGCCTGTATTTATATAGCAGCCAGACCAATAGAGTGGTCTGTGTCTAGTTATATATTTTGTAGCTGAAGACCAAATACGATTAATAATGGAGCTTAGACCCACAACAAGCCATGCTTATTTGTGCCTTTCTTTCTTTCATCATCACAATTCACTGCAACACTTAATACAGCAGTTTGAGCCGTGAGGAAAATACAGATAAGATCATTTTAAGCAAGTGTAACAGTTTTGCAACATGAGGCAAAAAAACCCTTAACCCTGGATTTTCAGGACTTGACTAGTATTAGTGCATCATCTGAACGAAAGGATGCAGTTAAAGAAAGGTAGGAAATTGGCTTTGTGCAAGTATCTTTTGCTTCTTTGTTTGCCTGCTTACCACATCATAATCTCATCCTAAAAACACGTCCATTCAATGTCACAAATATATCTGAAGTCCTTGTCGCTTGTTTCTACTGCAGGGTACTCACAAGATGCTTTTAGAGAAAGTACTCAAGCAGTACATAACCGGAGGCTAAATCTGGCATACAGTGACTGTAACAAACTATGACATCTGTCACAGCTCTTCTTGGATAAACCTATAATGATTGCTCTGACCAGAGAAGAAGACATCTGAAGTCAGTAACTGAATAATGCTAATGATACTTCATAAACAACACAGTTCAAACATAATGATGCATTTCTCTGAAGAAAGATACTGAGAGCTGAGAGGGGTTTGACTGGCAGATATTTACCCCCCATCCATATTTCTGTCCATAAACACCCTTGTGAAGTGCTGCAGGCGGGGACCTCTCATTTTATGCATTCCAAACAGTAGCAGAGACCACAGCATCTAGCAGAGCGAATACATGTGTCAAACATGTCAATAGAAATGATATCATTTCCTCTATGTATTTTTGGCATCAGTCTGTATCTATTAAATAACGGCACACGGGTATCATCTGCTTACATATGCAGTACCACTTTAACTTCAGCAGCAACAATTCTCATTATTGCAAGTTTGTAAGTTCTTTGGGGTGAGGAATGTGCCTTCCTCCCCTCCAGTATTAGTGATTAGTTGTATTTTTGTTATGCTGTGGATTACAGCAGAGACAATCAGGTGTGCCAGGTGTGAGGCTCCATGGATGGGTCAGGCGATGCACCAGTGAGCTAACAACCTAAACAGGCGAGACAGACAACAGAAATATCATCCCAGTCGCAGAACTGATGTGCAGAGAGGTGACACATTTTGCCCAGGGTCACAGAGAGGGCTGTGTCAGAATGCAAACCCAGATCTTCCTAGTCCCAGGCCAGTATCTCGATTAGAAATTGTTTCTTAACCACTGTACTGAACATACTTGCAGTATTTTTTTATATGTGGCTGTGACTAATACTGCTCTATCAGATGTGTCTGCAGCAAATGTTTGTACCATAAATTATTCTTTTTGAAGACATGACTGTTAATAACAGTTCCTACATGTTTCTAGTAACTGTTCCCCATTAGCCACAGCAGAACCTCAGAACTGGCCGATGACTGACAACTGTTATACAGGGCAGTATCCCCATGTCAACTTATTCACAACACCTGTCATCACTTCTTGTCAGTAATCTTGATCTAGTTATGATTTAATTTATGCCTCATGTGTCATAAACCGGCACCTAATTTTTTTCAAAGCAATCACATGAACTCCTTTGTTGATCAGCCTCACTTCTTTGACAGATGCTGAAATTAGACTATTTTGTGAGCAGCTCTTACCATTCTGGCAAATAAGCAGTGTGCCAGCACCACTGCTAGCAGCTTGCAACTCTAGGACTCTTGGTATCATAGAGCAACAACACAAAATTCCCTACAGTAAGGAAAGGAAGTCTGACAGCACACACAACTCATGCTAACGTTAAGCTAATGACAGAGAATTTGTGACAACACAAGATTGGATTTTGAACTGTTGCTGAGCATGCCAAGCTTTGCTTTAATTTAAGCAGTTTCCTAAGGTGAACTTTGCTCATGTCCTTTGGGCAAGATTCTCACAACACATCATCTTCCTGCAGCCACAGTCACTAATATGCAGTAATGCGTGCCTTGAAATGCAGGTACAGAGCTTGCCTCCTCAGCATCAGCATCAGGACAAGGAAAGTGTGCTTCCCAAATAAAAAGGTCATTGCAAAAATTAAAATATGCGATGTAGTAATAAAAAAAGTCATTTTGTTGGAAGTTAATATTGGCTACTCTTCCATCTGCAAGGCATTGCCACCACGGGTATATCTCAAGGCAGAGAACACTTCAAATTTTAAGCACATCACTGAAAAGGGCCACTTAGGGAGCAAAGGACATTTGTGTCTCTTAATTTTACTTGTTGGTATCAACTAATGGCAACGAGAGCCATATTTTAATAGCATTATTATTGAATACTACAGCAATATCAGGAGCTCCTAACTGAGCAGCAAAACACCCTGTCCAAGGTTCACAAGGAGTGAAAATCCCTAGTCAATGAAACAAGACTGAGGAAAATACATATTTTAAAGAAAATGAGCAAAGGCAGAGTTTTTAAGAAATCATCTGAGCTGTTCATTATCATACAGGAAAATACCAGCACTTGCAGTGCAGTCTCCAGGAGTCTCCCACAAATTGACAGGAGCTTTCAGAGGGGGATCAAATGACTTCAAACCTCAGATTCTCCACATTGTGGAGAGCGACATCACAAGGACATCAGCTGGCTCCCTCTGCTTTTAAGGCCAATTCCACCAGGTCCCATGAACTTCTGTATGCATAGTTTATTCAAATGTTCCCTAATCCAATCCACATCCATCAAGGCAAAGCCTTCCTTGTTCAGGATTTTCCCTCTGGTTCCATGATCTAGGACTTCTGAAGGCAGATCTTACCAGCAAATACTGTGCGAAGTATTAATTTAATTCCTTGGCCTTTTTCCATGTTCTTTGTCATCTGCTCTCCAGATTAAACCCCAGAAGAGCTTTGGCTTTCCTAACTCCACCCCTCCATATTGGGACAGTATCCTGGTTGTCCTCCTGGGCCACTTATTCCTGCTCCCACTTCTTGTATTCTTCTGAAACTCAGCAGAAGATTGCCACACTATGTACAGGAATAGTCTGTATTAATTCATCTAATAAACTGCTCTTGGCTTGGAATACACTTCTTTGGTTTTGTGTATTATCAAACTGGATTTTTTTTTTCAAATTATCTAGTGCCAAATGATACAACCCATAAAAGATGCCATTTAGGGACTGTTAACAATGTCATTATGGCATCATGGCAATGGCTGATTACATCCCAGATGAAATTCACAGTTACAAATTTCTTAGCTATTGCCCTCACTGCGTCTGTAACACTACATGCTTCAAGTCAAACTGTTAGTGAACAGGCATATCAACTGAGTTATCTCTCTGCCAATAATTTCAGAAAATCATAGAATTGTTTCAGTTGGAAAAGACGTTTAAGATCATCAAACCCAACCATCAATGCAGCGCTGCCAAACCCACCACTAAACCATGTCCCTCAGCGCCTCTGCTACATGTCTTTTATATACCTCCAGGGAGGGTGACTCCAGCAGTTCCCTGGGCAGCCTGTTCCATTGCTTAACAAGCCTTTTGGGGAATAAATTTTTCCTAACGTCCAACCTAAACCTCCTCTGGAGCAACTTGAGACCATTTCCTCCTGCCCTATCACTTGTTACCTGTACCATTTGAAAAGCAGCTCCAAGTTAAATCTGAGCAGATATCTCAGCGCTGACACTTAGGATCTGTGAACGACAGGAATTCAACTCTGGATTTGAATCTGAACAACCCAGCTGGGCAGCCCCCCTGGAACAGTACAAATGTCCCAAGCTTTCAAATGTAGGTGTGTCAAAGGTTTTGTACAAACACTTACAAAGGCAGAACACAAGGGATGCTGTTTTTAAATCATTGTAGGCTCAAACAGTAGCAAGAGATAACAATGGAATTAATTCATCCTTTTAATATAAGACACTAACCAATGAGAGCTTCCCCTCCATAAGAGCTAGGACGGGCAAAATAGTAGGCATATGCTGGGGACAGAAAATGACAGATCAGGTCCTCTGCTAGGTAAGAGAGATCTAAACCCCACCTTTCTTCTGGGCTGTTATTCTTCCTTGATGTAAGCATTGAAGGTCTGTACTACAACTCAGCATCATTATGTGCAAACTTACATTCCTTTTACAACCACAAGAAAAGATTTACATTTCTGTAGCACCTGACCCATAAATAGATGTATTTATAATACAGGAATTAGTTCAGAAGTAAAGGCTATTTTGTGTGTTTTAATTTGTTCTCACAAGACTTAGGAAAAAAAAACAAACTAGAACTTTTCTTGTGATTTTGCGTTCATCAAAATCTTTAGTCAGAGGAAAAAAAATGCATCATTTCAAACACTTATGGCAAACTGTAGCACAGAAAGAAGCGTGCATGAACATTTATAATTGGAGCTTCTCCACGCTAAACATAAACCAATAAAAAGATGATGATTGCATACATAAACACACATACACACATACACACACATATATACTGTGACCACATTTATCCCTTCTGCTAAACTACTTCCTTACAGGGTGAAAGGTCGGACTAATCAGACATAAATTAACTACAGCTGGAGAAAAACTTTAGAAAGAAAATGCTTAAAATAATTGTATTGCTTTTTTTAACCACAGTACTGCTGCTTTCAGAGTAAACCAGTTGGCATCCGTGCAAATGCAGCAGAGCTAAGCTAACGAAAAGGAGAATTAGGGAGGAAGTGTTCACTGAATCCCAGTATATGTATGTACCTACCTGGAGACAGCAAATATTCTGAGTTTGTTTACTAAATAATCATGTATAGATAGCCACGTTACCCCTTCACACATGTTGAAAAAGAAAGCAAGAGGCTGCTTTTTGTGCACAAAGAAATGGGAGGTTTTAAGTAAAACAATTTCCAGCACCACCCACTCGAACAACAATATTGTCATGGTTTCATTTTACCACTCTGAATGGCAATGCAAGTTTTTGCCTGTTTGGAAATGTAATGTCGAAGCAACTTCTTGTTTTAATTTAAGCAAGCAGAAGCTGCCAACCATTTTTGCTTCCCAGCCAAGAAGAATTTATCTTACACATTTATTAAGTCATCATCTCGTTAATTACAATCATTTTGTAAATAGTGTATTAGAATTAAGACAACCATCCAGGACTGTTAAGCTAAAACTGATATGAGACACAAATGGGCCAGACCGCAAAGCAGTGCAAAGTCACTGTCACTCCAAGGGTATCGGTGGAAACACCCGCGTTTACATCAGCTAAAGAAACGGCCCACCTATGTTTCCTGTGCCAGAGATTCTTGCTATAAATATTGGGTGTGCTTTCTCCAGCCAGGACTGTCTCAGCAAAACTCCTATCCATCTTCCAAACTAGAGTTTTAACTTAAAGTAGCTGTTCTTGGTGGTAGCTTTCTTGTCCAAGATTATTTGGGTAGAGAAGGGGAAATAAATCACAGAGTAAATAAAGCACAGGGGATGGAAATTCATTCAGAGCACCAAGTGTAAAAAGAAAGGCTTGAGAGACTAACACTTTCATTATGTTTGAGTGAAACCTTCCCTGCCCAAAGCTTTTAATCTTAAAATAGTATGGAAGTTAGTGTGTGGTTTTCTAGGGACTTCTTTGCTTGTTTTGTTGGTCTTTTAAAGCAAACTTGTAACAAAAAGCTAAGAGATTTTTATTTGGAGGATGATAACAGATTTTGATTAGATAATAACCTATTTCTCACTCTACACATGATACCACAATCATATTAAATTGATGAGATGAAGAGTTATTCCCTCCATATTCTAATAGAAGAGAAGAAAGAGGCTGAATTCTGTTCTTAAATGTAACTGTAAAGAAAGTAACTGCAAACCTTCAGTGAAGCAAAAACACTGACAGGGAAGAATTTGGCACTCCGTCAATTTTCTGAAGGCTACTTTACATATAAAAAGTTACACTGGATTAACAAAATTACGTGGTTTTAAAATAGATAATTAAAGCAATACAGCTTTATGTGAAAATACCCTTGAAATAAACTTAACCTAGTTTATAGGAGTTTAGCTGCACTGGTTAATTTACAACGCAGCTGTAAATTGCAGTGAAAATGGTTGGCAACGGCAGCCTTCAATGTACTTACTTGTATCAGCACAATGGTTTACATGAGCTTAGTTTAAACAGAGCCTTAAACCACATCAATATCCATGCTGAGTCAAGCTCTTGCATCGTCCTCTCCTCATTTTGTTAGTTTTTCTAGCCCAGTTGTAAAAACATAAAAGTATAATTTGATAAATACAGGTATATCAGAACAGGCAAAGCAAGGACACTTGGACACTGGCTGAAATGTAAAAATTCTTTCCCTTATCTGGAAATACAATAATAAGGGGGATACAAATAAAAGGGAATGTTAACACAGAATCTTTGCTCCTTGTATCATCCTGAACGAGAGAGAAACTACAGCTTCCCTCTGCTCTGCTTCTTTCACATGAAACTCATTTAATGAATTAAAGGGGTTTGGATCTGTGCAAGGGTCAATCAAGGACATAAATTTTACTTTCATGCCAAACATTTATACAAATGTAATGTACAGATACCTATAAGTGGTACGGAAAGGCCTCATTCAAGTGTATGTTCTTTCCTCTGCCCATGACAGAAGACCCTTTGCAGGAGCTGACTGCGCACATCCATCTCCTCAGGAGGATGGGACCACCGGAGCCATCCTTCCACAGCTACTGCCCCACAGACTGCATATCAGCAAAACACTTAAGCAGGTGCTTAACTTTAATTACCTGCTTACAATCTGCAGGCCTGAGAGGTTTATGAGCCCTTTATAGAGGCTTCTGTTGTAAATCCTGATCTTTGCCTTTTCCTAAATAGGAGAAACTGGAAGGACAGAGAGAAGCCTTTGCTCTCAGATAGAAATCAGCAGCTTGTCATGGATGGGGAGCAGCTGCTGTGAGCTTTGGAAGAGCCAAAGGATCAATTTTTAGCTGTTGTTAGCTGTACTTGGAGCAGCTTTGGGCTGAGACAGAGCTGGGTGCCGTCGCCCACTGCATTGCCACAGGTTGGCTGATCCCTGCGCTGAAGCGCTTTGGCACCTGTGCTGCTCTCTCAGCTGAGGTGCCCCAGTCATGTATCCTCTGTTGTCTTATGAATATATGGACTTAACATATGAAAAAGAGCAGAATTCACAGATGTGACATGTTATTTAAAACTTCCCTCCCCACCCCCCAACTTTTCATTCAAGGAAGTGTATGGATGCCTAAGCTGCTGTTTACACCAATGTTAGAATGCTGCCTATTGTAAATTGGAAATTGGGTCTCAAAGACATTTCAACAACTAGTAAAACTACTCACAGTTCATCTGAAATTACATTTTCAGGATTCAGAAAGAGTTACCTCATCATCATAAATGACCCCATTGTCCAAAACACAATAAGGACATGTCTTAGAAAGAGACAAAGATGACATTATTTTCCTTGGTATCTATTAATAGAGATTCCCCCAAACAGAAGAATCATTTGAGTGGAGATATATTTGGAGGCAAATAATGAATAGGTCCTTCTAGTTATTCACAAGACTATACTGATGAGAATGTAACAGTTCTTTAGGTTCCCCTTTTTTTTTTTTTAATTGCACACTCTTGAGTGATTGCACATGCAATTAGTTGTTTGCTTTCAAAAAATAAACTGCATCGTACAAAGCATTACTTTTTTTTTTTTTTTTTTTAAATGTGCCCAATCATTAGAGAAGTGTCTAGGTATCTTATATATGAGCAGGATCCCTTGTGAAATAAAGAAGAAAGTTGATCCTCTAACATCATCAAGCAATCTGAATATTCAGCTGGGTCTGATCTTCACCTCATCTGGAAGTAGCCTTCCTGTTGAGGTAATTTCTGCAGCCAGACCCAGGCAACTGAGCCAATATCATGTCTGCAGTCCTGGGACAGAAAAGAAACTGATTTAAAGCTACTCACAACCTTGAACAAGAAGGTTGGAGAGCACTGCTATTGCTGCTAGCAGCAGCTACCTGGCTGCTGGGTACAGAGCAGGCAACGGATAGTTAAAGGCAGAAGTGCTCTGAAAATGTACATTAGGGTCAACCAGAAAGGCTGTCGGGAGAGAAGGAAAAAACATTTTGTAGCAGTGAGGACACAGACACCTCTAGATTTGTTCTGTGCATCCAACGGGGATTGAGAAATTTTTTTCTTTTTTGCTGCTCAGCATTATTTGAAACTTCCTGTAGTGCTTCCACAGAGCAGAGATTTCAGAAAACAAGGGATTTAAAATACATGTTTTCAAACTCTGTTTGCTGCTACTTAGAAGATGTCGTACTAGCAATAGATGGAGATGTAATATAGTCACAAAAAAGAAGTCAAAGCTTCCTTTAGTCCTCGGTGGTTATTATGAGTTATTAAGTTGGGTAGCTTTTAAGTGTGCCGAGGATAGGCCAGAATAAGTGGAAGCAATGCAGTCTTGTGGCTTAGAGCTGCATGTGGCCAAATTTTCTGGTTTTGCAAAAGGCAAATGAAGCCACTAGGAGTGCCCTGATGCCATGTGATGAATGCTTCAAACACCCAGTTTAACTTGTTTATGGCTGGCATGGATATTCCCAAGCTGCCCTACAGCTACCAACCTGCTCCCTCTGGAGCAACTCTCGGCAGTCAGCAGTCGCTGGAGGTCAGCAGCAGAGCACAGAGGTTCATGGGTTCCAAGCACAGACACAACTTTTCCTGACCTGTAGCGAAATCCCCATGCAAGTGTTCCAAATCCCGAGATGTCACAGGCCACTACATACTGACTTTCAAGCCCTCCTTCTGGAGCGTGGCAGTGACAGCCCAGTGTTTGCAGCCCAGCCCAACCCAACTCGCTCAGCACAGACTCTTGTTTCTCTCAAAACAGAAAAGAAGGAAGTTGCCAAAGTTTCTGGGAGAACCAGTCAAGACCCATCTTACTAGCTTGCAGCTAAAGGGTACTGTAAAGTACCTGTGCTAAATGTGCTTCACCTTTACTATCTTACCTTTTTACACAACATTTTTCTTTTTATAATGATGTTCCCATTATCTGAGCCCTATCTTCCCATCCCATAGCTATAGGCCATTAGCCTTGTTTGAAAAAAAATTAATTAGAATTGAAGAGGTAGAATAATACATGAGAAAATTGTTTTTTGGCAGCCTTGCTTACCTTATTTATATTGGCATTTCAAGACATCATCGTAATATAAGATGCACCCTGAACTTGCATAATATACCCTGCCTTCCCCCAGCAGGAGCTCTGTGATACAGCTTGTCCATCTTGACCTATTATCCTGCTGTTTTCTGCTTCTTTAACCTAGTCTGGATGAGAGGGACGTGCAAAATCCTGGCCTTCCATTATTGCAGAAAAAAAGCCAACAACAAACAATTCAAAAGAACACAACAACAACTGTGTGGACCAAATTGCTCTCAAATGCATTAAAGGTGTCTGTGAATTTTGGATTCACACAACTACAGGCAGCTCCAAGATGTGTATGAATGGGGTTTGCAAAGTAATTGTTACCAGTCCCCAGTTTTGCTCTTCTGCTCTCTGAAAACTCGCACGCTGTCGGCTGGAAACACTTCCACTGCCTCTTTATCCTGTAGTGCTATGAACTTTGCTTGGGAAAGGGCATGTTCCAAAGCAGTTTACTACTAACTGTGGAGAGTAACCCCACTTTCTTCTAGCAATTACAGAAGACTTCTCCAATCTCATTCTTAAATTGTCTTTCCCATAATTAGAAAATACATAAATGAAACAGTCCTGGAGGTAAGAATAGGCAGAAATATTGCGAGAGAGGGAGTTTTAATAAGCTGTTTCAAAGCTCTATTTTTAAATGAGGTTTCCCAAAAATTACCTATGAAGTCTATGGTTCCACCTGATTGCCAGTTACCTGCATCATCTTTTTGCAGAAAGGAAAAAAATACAAGAACCATGAACTTATGACATACAGAGGAGGAATGAGTCATTGAAAAGAGTGCTGAGTCTGACCCTGTTACTGACATTATAACAAAGGCATATGCTCGGTCACATTTTAATATATCTGGACATGCTTATAGCCTTCCCACCTGCAAACACTGTCATCAGACAATTCAAGACATTAATTTAAAACATGACATCACTGTACGTATTGTGAATAAAAGTATCTGTACACACAGACTAACTTTTCAGTTTGTTCATCAACTACTTGATAAACCACAGTACTGAAAGTCAGACAAATAAGATGGTTTGCAAATACTTCCATCTGCCTATTAGGGCTTGGTTAGCATTCCCACAGATGCAATTCAAAAAATCCAGTTTTGAAAGCAAATAGGTCAAACAAATTACCTATGGAATCTGGCACTGTTAAAGCAGGACAAGAATGTGCCTAGATTAATAAGTAATTACCCATACAGCAGCAATATCTTAATTTCTGGACACTAGATTTTTGTTAGTAATTTTAATTACATCTGCGAAGTGTGGAGAGGTTAAAAATGTGAGCCTGGTTATTGGATGTCTCTCACCGCATATTTTCTTAGACAAATGGAATTGCATTAATTGCATGCTCGAATCTGCAGATGTATTTTGCAACTTTAATCTCAATGATAATAAAATTGTTTTCAAAGGGTACCACTCTTCTACACCAGAGACTGCCCACAGCTATTGCCACTGCGACCATTTTGAAACCTGCTGTAATGAAGCAAGGTAGAAAACATTGATTCAAATTCCTCATCATCCAAGAGAAGATCCTGAGTTTGGATTTTTCCAAGCAGCGGTACATGCAGATAGTCCAGTGGGCTAGTGCCCAGGCCGGTAGAGCTGGCCTGCAGCCTTGCAGTGTTTTATCAGATAAGACTAGCCTCAGCGCTCATCTCCAAGACAGTAGCTCAGATTATGAGCTCTGGTTAGCCATCCCAGCTGGTTTAAATTGCTCTGTTTCAGGATGTAGGGGATCCCTTAGGGTCAGAGAAAGAGGGACATACCCTTGTTTAGTCTGGTCTTCCTCAGTCCAAGTTTTTTGTAACCCCTGCCTCAATTCCTCACTGTCCCCATGTGCTGTGTTGGGATTAAATCACATCTGGAGGTTCATCAAGATAGATGTGTCAAAAATTAGGCACGAAGGCATGCTTTTTTGCAGATTAAACCTCCATGGCTTCCCACTGCCCCACAATACATTTATCCTGTGCTACATCAACCTCAGCAAATAAGGTTTGTATCAGAGACACAAGGATTTAAAGTGTCCAAAGTTGACACTTTGGCATAGATCTGTCAACTCTGGACACCCCACATCCTGCTGCCTTCCTCTAAGGTATCTGTGACAGACACAGAAGCAGAAGAGATCTCATCAGTGAGCTTAACATCACAGTGGAGAGCCCTCTTTTCTGAGAAACAGAAGGAATGAGGATAAAAAAAAAAGGGCAAAACCTCCTAGTATGGATAATTTTCTATTTTCCCTATCTCACCTAAAATCTGGCAAAATAAATACCTTCAAACCTACATATTACAGATGCAGTAGCTTTCTAAAAGCTAAGTGGGCTTTTTCTGAAGGAGTTTGGGGCTGCTGCGGGACTGCGGCTGCTCCGCTCTGTGCTGCAGCCTCAAAGCCTCCTCCGGGGCAGGGGAGAAGCCCCACGCTGGCAACACTTTCAGAGTAGAAAGTATGTTTAAAAGTAGGGCTTCAGAAGTAAATAAAACTCTTTTGACAATAATGAAAGTAATAATGAACTTTCTTTACGTGTCAGTTTTGCTCTGTTAGTTACTTGATAATGTGATGCACTATAAACGGCTTGAAAGAAGATTCCTTGTCAGTCTGCGGTGCCTGGGGGTAAAGCAAGCTGCTCAGCCCTCACAAGTAATTAAAGATAATCAGTGAAAAATGTGAGGGTCTGTTGTACTCTGCATTCCAAACCCCACCTACAACAGGAACAGCGCACAAAATTATTATTTAAATTTAACCTTTTTTTCCAGAGCTATCAATGGGCGACAGGACTCCCTTTTTTTTGTTTGCTGGTGTTGCTGTGCTCCCCAAGAAACAAGAAACAATCGAAAAGCAGGTCCAGGATGATCGATACTGACCAAAACACGATTGAAACTCTGGTCTGGCTTTTGTGTTTTACTTCCTCTCGCAGATTTCTATCAGCAATGTTTACCTTCAGGTGTATTAAATGACAGAGCCAACCTGCTTCATCTCCTGGAGTGGAATTAATTTACCACAGAATATTTATAGGAACAAATAACAGCTTTAATAAATAAAGGAATAATAATTCTAATAACAGTATCTATACCAGGTTTCCCAGGTACTTAATGGACAACACTCCCACTGAAACCTCATTTATCATGAGGAGCAGTGAGAGTTTACAGGCTGGCGAGTAACTTTGAAAAAATCAAGCCGCTTATTCAGGTGCAGACTCAGCAAAGGAACTGCTGAGCGTTGAGCAATTTGGGAAATCTGGTTGAGACTGTCTTTCATTTCTTTCTTTGAACTCCCTGGCACAAGTCCTGCTCACTGTACTCAGGGAAACTCGGAGCCGCCAGCTCTGGCCACGGGAAGACCTGCCTTGGATCAAGATGTGTGATGCATCGCGTTATGCTGGCTGAAAGGGTGACAGACAGCAATAAATGTGAGGCACCCAAAGCAGGCAGTGACTTTGGATGGGTTCAGTGTGCCGCTAGCCCACTTACGGGTGTGCTGTACCATGGAGCAACAGAAAGCAAAGCCAGCCCAAGACAGTCTGAGCGACAAAGATGGAGCTCGGCACATCCCCAATCCAGCAAAGGAAGGGTCCTCTAAACCTGCACTCACCAGTGCTTTACACTGAGCATCCTCTGTTCTTCTGGAACTTACTGCGTTTCAGAAAATCCTATTTGACCTGCTCAGGGGTCTGTCTCCCCAGGACAAAACCCCCATTGACTCTGTGGGGGCAGGAGAGGCCAAAGGAAGACCAAAGAGTTATGTGAAGCGGAAGTTAAATGTAGGGGATTTGGTGACTCCTGAGCATTGTGGATGTGCAAGCAGACAGCGTGAAACGCTGAGCCTCCTGCCGCTTCCCTGTCCAGAAACCTCCTCATTGCTGGCTTCGTTTGCATCTGGAAAATGTGCTTGTGAAACCAAACAATTTAAGATGCTTGGCACTGCTAAGAAAAGCACATAGTTACTGTCTTTAGTGCAGTGACCAAGCCCTGGGCAGATTTGGATGCTTGCTACCAGGTTTAGCAGCTTTAGCCAAAGAAGCAAAAGAGAAGAACTAAAGAATTATGGCAAGTAACCTGTAACACATTGAAAGACGTTTCATCAGGGGTTTCCAGCCTTCTTCAATTTGTGCACCTCAAACAATTTTCTAAACTGTTAGAAAGACCTAGCAGATAGACACAGGTATAGGGAATTTACAGTTCCTGACAATAGGGTTTGCTTTTAGTAGGTGCTTTTTTGTGGATTCCTTTGAAGTAGCCAAGAAAACCACATCACTACATCCAGGGTTCCACAGGCAACAGAAGATCATCAACTTCCAATCTATTTTGTCTAGTAATTGTACATGTTTGTTTCTCCCACACTCCGGTGATGTGAAGTTTAACACTCAAATATTACCAGTTAAATACAAAACAAAACAAAACTGTTGATGCGTTATTTCACAATAAGTAATATAAAACCATGAATAATGGGTTCCAAATGATGTAAACATGTGTTTAGAGTACTGCTTAGAGCACTGATGCTGACCTAGATTTGACCTTCCCAAGTATCCACAATCTATTCCTTCTATAAAAATAAAAAATGTTGCCTAAAGGAAAGATTGTGTTGTCTTCACAGATGATGAGTGTGGATTCCGTGGGACCGCAAACAACAAAATACTGCACAGGTCGTAATTAAAATGACCTTATAAAATATCCCATGGAAAAATATTTTCCAACAGACTGGATTCCTTCAAATTTTGTGTAGACCACACACTTTAATCCTGGTCCTACTGAAGTAATTGAGAGTTTTTCCACTGACTTTCCATGGACTTCTATGTGTCCATGGTTTGGCCTTCATTAACCATGCATGGATCATATCATAAAAGCAAACATTAAAAAGTTGTTCTATAGTTCCCCAAAAAGCATCCCCACAGGGAAAAAATGCACAAAACATTTTTGGAGTAAGTTTGTAAAGAATATTATCCCACTTAAAAAAAAAAAAAAAAAAAGTCTGAGAAATTTAATTTAAGCCATATGGATGCACAAAGCATTCAATTAATAAGGAAATGATGCTGATTGTTAATATAGACATATGAAATCAGCCACAATGAAACCTCGTTATGTCAGGATTGTGTCAGCCTGGATTCAAACGCAGAACATACGTATAGCATTATGCAATCAATATAGTGTTATTAACAGGACATTCCTAACAAATTTTATGTAGAGACAATGTCACATCTTTTCAGCCTGAAAAAGTAGTATGTCTACACAAGACGCAATTATTTTAATTCAGACTTTTAAT
>JAVSBS010015957.1:0-26812 GCA_033124195.1 Coracias cyanogaster
AACCAGGATCCATTAGAATAAACACTGTGACATGGTGTGGATGATACTCCTAAGCCTTCCACTCACATCTCGCACAACTTTGCATAAAGCATTTGCTGGTTGCTGACAGCATAGAGCGAAACAAGCTGCCTTGCAGGTGCTTATGTGGCTACTCTGAGCCCCCTGCAATATTGCTCCTTCTCTGCTCCGTGGATGCTTCAGTCAAGGTGCAGAAACACAAATCCAGAGATCACCCACTCACCAAGAAATGAGTTTTAGCTCATAGTGAAAGTTAAATCAAAGAAAATGAATAGAACTTATGTTACAGAAATTGTCTTAATGATTTGAAAGTAATGATCCAGTCTGCAAATAACAAATCCCTCCCTGGGCAATTCACCTTGTTGTTACTAGGGCTGTCTTTGAAGGGACAAGTTAACTCAGTAACCCTTCACAGCTGAGATTTCACCATGTTCTGTGACATCAGCTCTGCAATAGCCCTGGCCCAGCCCAGCAAGAGCTTGCCTACATGAGCTGGCTTATGCCTATGCCTAAAGCACAGCCCTGCAGAAGCAGGGATGGACGCTGGGGCACACACAATGGCAGTACGACTAACAGCACTGAGGTGTGCAGGCAGAGAGAGAGCTGCTGCATGGACCTGTCAGCTGTGGATCCCAGGGATATCTCATATAGCACCTGTGGGGCTTGCTGCCTTTTCAGGACTTCAGCATGGAGCAACAACCAAGAGAAGGATTTTTCGCACCTTTCCAGCATCACACCTACAAGGCAGTGGGTTTTTATCCCTAAGTAAGTGATGGCCTGTTGCTACAATTATCAGAGGGCTTTCAAATGCCTTTGCCTCCTCAGTGGCTTCAAAACTAATCAATGGGCAACAGGAGAAAAAAGCTGCAAGCTGCTGAATGTGCAGGCTTGTCTGGGTCTGAGGTCCATTTTGAGGCATAACTGATCATTTAACAACATACCACCTCCTTGGTCCTCCCACACAGGTGTCTGGGGAGGAACTTGCTCCGGATGATGCTTTGAACCTGTGAAATCCCCTCTTAAAACCTGTCAAGTGCTGAATGTGACACAGATGAGGTGGAACCAAATCGGTTTGTGAAAAGCAGATACTTCACAGTTCTTGCTTCATTGCAGCTAATGATCTGCTGACACCGGTGGGAGTTTTCAGCCGGGATTGGCTTCTGCTCAGAAGAGCACTCAGAAATTCTGTTGGTAGCAACAGTGCTCTCGGGGGAACCTCACTGGTAGGGAAATGGCCAGTTATCTTAAAGCTGCCACTTACTAAGGCCTTCCCGGTGGGATATTATTAACAGCTACCAGACAGCAGAGATCTTACAGGAGGGTTCGTGAGGATCAGAGTTCCCGGGTGGCCATGACAAAAAAAAAAAAAAAAAGAAAAGCAAACAAAGGAAGGTAAAAAAAAAAGAATCCCAGCAGCACACAATGGTGGGAGGTGGGACACGAAGGAGACAATGTCTTGGAGCCCCAGTGTGCTGCTTCTCGGCAAGACACCTGAGCTTACCTGAGGCTGTGAGCTCTGCAACACATGCAGATTTTCTGGGAGAAACAGATTATCATCTCTAGGGTGACTTAGCCTGCATTACTAATGCTGGCTGAACCAACTGATGTTTTTAACCATCTTCCCAGAACTGGGCTGAGATCAGGAAGTGCTACTGAAACGCAAAAACGTTGCTAAATACGCAACACACATTCTAACTGGAAGAGGCTTTACTACTCCAGATCACTTTATAGTCTATTTCCATGAATTCAGAAAAGCACAGTCCTTAACATGTCTCCCCAAATTGCCAATATATCAAGTATTCAAAAAATATTTTTTTTTTTCCTTGGAGAACAAATACATTTTCTATAAGACCTTTGCTATCTGCTATGTAGCTAACATTTTCATATTTTAATTATAAAAAACATAACAATACGCCATTTATACCAGTGTCTCCACTCTGCTTTTTTATGCCCCTAAGACTCATGAAAGCAAAGCCAGCTCAGTATAAATACCTAGAGATCTTAAGCAAGCCATTGAAAATAGCAGTCACAGGTAAATTAGGTGTGTGCATGCAGTTTAGAAAAACACGATCTCATTCTGTAAACTGTGACCGGGTTTCTGCTTGAATGCCCTTTGGTGATGGGCACAAATGCAATGTCCAATTGTGGAAGGGCCTTAGAAATACATGGCTAATTCATATTTGCTTTTCCTGTAGGAGAATTTGAGTAAGTGGGGTGTGATCTGTGGACCTCCCTGCATGACCCAGGGACAATCCACCCTGTGCTCTGGGCTTGTGTTGTTTCTCTGTGCAGTGGAGCATAGGACTCACACCTGGACTTTCCCCACCCAAGTAGCTTCCCATTGCAGGCAGGAATGGGCTGTTTCCATTTGGAAAAGAAGTTGAGGGAGAAGCCAGGTGATCCTTTGCCACAATTACCTTCCTATCGGCAGAAGCTGCAGTTTGCTGAACGTTTCCTTTAGCAAATGGGCCTTTGTTTCAGCAGTGACATGTTTGGGGTGGAGGCCACTATTGTTTCAGCCATCTGGTCCCATAAAGGATCCTAACTGTTTCCTATGGAGAAAGATGGTGGCTACTCCCACTATTCTCCCTTCCCCATCATGGTGCCTGGAGACTTCACTCGGCTGTTAAAATGCTCTGGTAGTTGGTATCTTCTCATGAACATTGCCAAGAGATCATATGTACCCATCAACCTCTCCTCAGTCTTGCCTTGTTTATTCATTTCTACTGTTTTTTAAAAAGCTGCCATTGACAATTCACTAGTCACAACTTCTCTTGATTTCCCATCCAAAACTGGTTCCTCTTTTATTCTAAGCAGTTGTTAAGTAAAGCCTGCATCTCAATAAATAAAACTCACACATGAGAAACTCTTCAATGATTTTCTTCACATGACTTATGGCAAGACAGGTTCTGCTAAAAAGGTGAGTCATTCAGCAAAGGGAGAGGAAAACTGTTCATTGTGTATTTGTGAAATCCCCAAACCACCAAAAAGGCACCATTTACCAACAAAAAGCATCACAGGATGCACACGAACCAGCAAAGTGGGTGGAGCCCTTCCAGAAATGACTGCAACACAGGGGGCACCTCATTAGAGGCCTCTCTTTCTCAGGATCCAGTACGTTAAAATGAGTGGGAGGTGCAGGTTTCTCAGCTTAAAGGATTTGCCCCTCAGAAATCAAAACTGCAAGTTTGCATCTGGCCCTCAGGGGAATACCAGAACAACACAGGCTTTCTCTGCTTCAGCTGCAGCCTCCTGAGCTGCACATCCCTTAGCACTGATACCTAGAAAAAACAATAACCAGGATGCACCCACACCTCAAAATCAAACCTGTTTCTTCATTTCAGCTGTGTTCCTGTCACAGCTCAGGCCAGTGGACTGTGGTCACTCCTTTGGGAGGTAGGACTGGCCACAGTGCTAAGATCTGTCCCAGGTTTTAATTCAAAACCTCATACCACCTGCCAGCTTGTGGATAACGAGTTCTAGTTGTGTCTCCACTCAAAACCCTCTCAAGAAGGCAGACAGCTTCTATGCTCAGGCACAAACAGGGAGGATGAATATATGCCCCTATACGTGCACCCACACTGGTTACTGGCTCCCAGAAAAGACCAGACGCAGAGCACCTTGCGTTTGCCTACCTGAGCATGTTGGGTTTTTCCTCTCAGAGCTAGCCTGGAGAGGAGGAACAAGATGATTGTTGTTGCAGGCAACAGAGGAGGAGCAAATCTCAGGGGATACTTACAGCATTCGATGGGGTTTGATGCTGCTTGCAGAGAAATGATCCTGCCATTGGACTCGGGGATGTGCACACGGAAGACGAGCCGGACACGGGTGTTCTTCCTGCCGATATCTGTCTCTCCCTTGCGCAGCTCAATGTCTGCGTTCCTCAGCTTCAAAATCCCTGCGCAGTCAATGCTGTCAAACACAAATACCATTTAGCTTAACATTTCTGCTCTCAAACAGCTTGAAAATACATGATGGTCAAGAGGATTAAGCTGGTTTGCTTCTATCTCCAGGTTAAGAGCAGCTCCAGATACTTGCTCTGTTTAGGATCTAGATGTTGCAGTTTCAGCAGTTACAGCAGAAAAAATCCCAGACACACAGCAAGTAAGGGATGCTGCTGGACCTCTCCCCAAAGACCCTGGGGCCCAGTGGCTCAGCATGTCCCAGGGGTAGGCTACGGGTGGCCTTTATTCTGGTGACAGCAGAAGCCACTCTCCAAACATTACAACCCCAAGTCTTACTTCCCTCCTAGGCTCAGCACAACAGCGCACATGGCACAGCCCACAGTGGGACAGGCGATAAGCCGAGCCTGTGCTACAGCTCTCTGGGAGCTAGACAGCATTAAAGCCTCCACCACCAGCTCTCCAAACAGCTCAGTGCCCAGAGACTGCACTGCAGCTATTGCCTGCACGTGGGCAAATTAGTTCAGCCCCATAGGGAATCACAGCATTTGAACCAGCTAATTGCAAGCACCACCCAGGCACATTTTCCCCCCAGTCTGTAATTCAAGCACTGAATTCAACTCCAAAGCAGGATTCAAAATGCTCTCTCCTCCTTTCAGACAAGGTAGGTGCTGTGGCTAGAACTGGGCTCTCCAGCCACGGCCCAGGTCACCACATCATCCTCTGAAGCCCTGGCATGTTGTTCCCAGCAAAGGCAATAGCCTGGGTGAGCAGAAGATGGTTCTCTGCTCCCATTCACTGTGTCCCTGCAGAAAGGGAGGATGTAAGGAGCAGGATGGGGCTGAGCAGCATTGAAAGGATTAGGATTGCTTAAACCAGCATTGCAAATTAATATCGGTGTAAGTGCAGGTTAACTTCTTAAGAGTCCAGTGTAGACTAGCAAATAGACATGTCTACATTAAGACAATGTGCCAATTAATATTTACAGAATCTGAGATCTTCAGCTCAGCAACAGTCCTCGGAGGGAGCAGTGAGCCCTGTTATTAAACAGGTACTGCCAACTCATTTTGATATCTCTTTTAAAGAAATACCATCTTTCTTCTTTTGTTATTAATTAAAATCACATTTTGGGAGGCATAAACCCCAAGCTTTTTCCTACACCCACACCGTTCCTTGCCATTGCACATATTCAGAGGTTTATTACTCCAGGGTTACTTGTTACGAACAGACAATCATGTTCCATTTAGCACCTGGCTGCTTAAATTTGAGATGTGAACTTTTATTTATTTCCTTTGGTGCAGAGGGAAGGAGAGGCTTGAAGAAAAGGAAGGAATGAGGTATATTTTCTGAAAAAAGACATATAAACAATGTGGATTTTGCGATGAAGTAGGGGGGCTTAAAAACATAGCTGCTCTGCCAATTTTGTCAGAATCCTCTGAAGGATGGAGATACAGCTCTTCCCTCTGCAGAGCAATCACTCTCATGCTGCCTGGCACACATTCAAGCCTGAAGTTTCAGACTGGTACCCACTTCATCCCTCTGCCTCCATAAAACTGGAAGCAGTAATACAGAAAAGATGTGCCTTTAATTGCTCTTCTGTTAACCTATAACAACAAGAGAGTGCGATTTCATGGCCAGAGCACTTGGCTCAGTTCAGAAGAGATGTCTTCTGTTCCATTAAATGCTGTAAAATGAATTGTACACCTTTCCTCAGCTGCCTACTGCTCCTTGCTTCTCACTGCATCCCTGCGGCATAAGGACTTGAGATTCGACTCTTGTTTCCCTTAGTCACCTACAAAACCATTCTGACTTTGAAGATGACAGATGATTACAATATAGTCACTGTGGCAACTGGGGTAAAGAGCAAAAATGCCTGCATGGTCAGCAGGTGAATGGTAACTCTTTAAGCAGCTTTAACCCAGGTGCTTGTAATTGCCGCTCATCCTTTTGTAAAAAGGGTCTCACACTCATATATCATCCTGAGGCTTTGGAATGGGGAGTCCCTCCAGAGTGAACATCAGTCATTTAAGTGAGCCTCTCTGCAAGAGAAGGAACTTCACATGCCTATTTAATCCTTCTCAACTTTGCTAATAAAAAGAAATATGCTTACGTTGCTTTCATGTTGTTTTTTGGTTCCAACGGGATCTCTAAAACTTTGGTGTTGCCGATGATTTTTTCGTAGCTGGTGGTGGTGACAGTTTTTCCTGTAATACGATGGACTTGATAGAAAGCGTGAGGTTTAAGTATCCGTTCATCTGCTGTCCCAATGAAGATCTGAAGACCCAAGGGTTTGTTCTCCATGTAACCGTGAAGCTGGAAAGACATTAAAAATCTATTCTCACATACAGGGCTTGCAATACCTTCATGTCAGGAAATCAAACAGATCTACAGACAAATACAGATATGGAGAGATATATAAAGATATGTGTAGTACAGATGCCTTCCTACTCTCAAAGACATACATCCGCTTAAGACTATTTGCTGGAGTCTATGATACGTAGGGAAGGGAGCTAATGAAAAACATGTAACTGATGGTTATAATAATACTTCAAGAAGAAAAAAGAATATATCAAGAAGAAAAAATTGCAGACAAGCTCTTCATTACCAGAAATTTGTTAGTTGTCTCCAAAACAAACTGATATATCCCCTCAAAAGGCAAATTTGAGTACACTTGTCTAATTTGTAGTGACTGATTCCTAAATAAGGTTCAAAAGACTTTTCTCTGAGATGTGGATAAAGCTACAAAGATGCACTGACTCCTCACACCTGCAGCCTTGGGCAGCAATTCCTGCTTCCCATCAGCAGGAAGCACAGCAGGTGCAGAAGAAAGTCTCCCACTTGCATTCCTGCAGATATACATGGTATTCCTTTATGTACCTTCTCCAAACCTTACCAAAGCTAATGGAAAATGCCCATTGACATAGGGGACTTTGAATCAGGCCCTTTATGACGTCCAACTTGCAAATGCTTGTTTCTGTCCAGCCTAACGTTCAGTAAAATGACTTTGCCTCAGCTCAGCTTGTGATTCCTAGTTCAACTGCAGTTAAAAAATAAGGTTTTTTCCCCTCTAAGCAGGAAGTATGTAGTGAATGTGTCTGTGATTTTGAGAACTGAAATGCTAAACTATGTATAAACATTTCAGAAACTAATGATCCCTGCTACGTACCTTTCTCTGGCCTTGGCCTATGCAATCTTGCCCAGCTTACATCCATTTCAAACCCAGCTAGAAGGATTGTCCTTCCTACTCCTCACTTCACTCAAGCCACCCTGCGTTCCTCATCTCTTCAGCTTCCTCTGTCTCTCACACCAGATATAAACTGCCTGCCTTCATCTTCAAAGCTCTGCTCTTCTCTTTGCCCTCTTACCTCTCATTTCCGCTCCAGTTATCAACACCTATTCCCCAGATTCCAAAATCCAGCCCCAACATCAGCATCAACTTCTAAAATACTCACAGCATTGCATTTTCTGCCCATTAGCCTCTTCCCCCAGGGAGGATGTCACCTTTTCCTATCTACATCTCCACCCTACAAATCTCCCTGTCCAGAATTTTTAAATAGTCTTAAAAGGAAATATGGTCTTGTTCTCCTGAAATCACTTACGTGGACCAACATTGACTCACTGCTCTTTGAAACTCATCCTTCCCCCAGTTGTCGGTTCACCTTCAGCCATTCCTCTTGCACTGCATTAAAATACTCTCTGTACAGGTAGAGATGGCGGTTTTGGTCTGTGACTGTACAGTACCTGGCACAAGGAAGTCTTAGCTGACCTGGGAGACTGGGGCCTCTAGGGTTCAAGGACCTAAACAGACTCTTCTGTACTAAATAAAATTTTATCAACAGCATTTTCTGCAAGAGAAGTAAGAAAGCCAGAATGCCTCTATAGGCTAGGAGAAGAGGAAATTTCTCCATCTTCATTAACATTAAAATTACAAATCAAACCATTCTAAATTTCTCACATAACCAAAAATTAAAACCAGACATTTATCTACCGCATAGCCAGTGATCTAGCTGAAAGGGAACTCTATGGTCTGAGACATGCCAAATTTGTTTTCAATTAGCCTGTCCACATACAAAACCTTGATGAAGCCATACAAAGCAAATGGTACTGGAAGATCAGAGAAAAGGAAGATTAAGCTAATAGTATTCATGGCCAAATCTTTTTTTTTTTTTTTTCCTCTTCACCAGTCAGCAGGAGGTATCTTTGCATAGGAGGATTAATTCCCTCCTGGAAGGGGACCACATGCAGCATCAATGCAATCCTGGCAACCTTCCTTCAGTATGGCAAATGTAAAGCGACACTCACTCTTCTGAGCTATCATTACTCATCTAGCACATATTTGCAAGGCATACAAAGACAGGGTCTATGCCCCAGAGGCCTTACAACCCAAGGGCCCGAATTTGCAGCCTCCACTACATGAATAGCTCCATTGAAGCCTACCGGCCTTAAGTAGGGCTTGTGCAAGAAAGAATTACAGAATCCAGCCCAGCCGCAGCTCAGACACCTACGACAGCTCACTCACACAAGCGCTTCGGGAGTCTGTGAGGAGGGAAAGTAGGGTACGAGGCTTTGTGCAAACATGCCAGTTGGCTCCGGGAGCGAGGTGGAGGAGGAGAAGAGCTGGACTCCAAGCACAAGGCTTGGTATTGGAGAAGAAGCGTTGCCAAGAATGTGATAAATACGACGGCAGCCATGGAGAGATTTAGCAATGTATAGGGTGTATAGAAGATTAAAGGTGACAGAGGTCAAAATGATGTATCTACTCAGAACGGGCATGAATGGAAAAATCAGCCCCTGCTTATCCACGGAGACCCATTAAGCCCAGGTGCTCTGGGAGCCTTATGGAATCTCATGCTAAGCATGGTACTTTCAAAATACAAGATATCCTGCCCTTTAGTAAAAAGCCATTGTATGACCAAAAACCATCTTGTCTTTACAAGGGGAGAGGGAGAAGAGTAGTTTTTAAGTACTGAGCATGTTTATTGTCATGCCTGACAGAGTAATTCTTTGTGAATCCCGCTAAGATGATGGAGGATCCTTTGGACTGGAACAGTTATTACAGTCACAGCAAAGCAGCTTTCACTCTGCCCTCTGCCAGGCAGAACAAAATCCCAGAATTATAGGTGGGAGACCAGAATGGAGGAAAACAGGTAATAAATTACAAAAGAAAATTTGCCTCAAGTGAGCATGGTCAGTAGTAGCTGTAACAGAACTGGCTACATACACAGTTTTTAATAGTGACCACCTTTAAAAGTAATTGTCAGTGCCATTTTTGCACGTGTATAGAATGAGCTCCCAAGGTAACACTATTCATGGACTTCTAATAATATGTATGTCTGTGGGTTGTGTCTGTATAAATGTATACAGACTTAAAGAAGAGAATTGATTGCCTGTTCATACAGCAATGTTTGTATCATCTGCCGGATGAGGGGGTATAAAACACATAGTAAAAGGCCTTCTGGTCCTTCACAGGACCAGATTTTAAATCAATTGTTTGATCAGTGGAAGTAAGTAACATAATTCTTTGGTAGTTTATGACATTATGGGGATGACATCACTGTAAAAATCAAAATAGCATTATACAATGCAAGTACAAAGAGGAAAATATATGTAAAAAGATCAAGCATCCCCATGTAAAAGAGTGTGTCCTTATCTTGAGTTAACTGATTACATTTTAAAGGATAATACCATAAGCATTTCCATCTATCTTTTACTTGCTAAGAACACATCAGAATTACTTAGGAGCAAAAACCGAAGATGGACAGCCCACAGAAACGTTCCAGAAACTTTAAAATCAGAGTTTTACACTCAGCTCTGCCACCAATTTACTGCATAGCTTTGGTCATGTCATTTAACCTGTCTGTTTGCCTGTAATAAGGGAACACTGATGCTAACCCTACTTTTCAGGAATAAGCTAATATTTTGTGCTGCATTTTTATATAGAAAAATTAATTGTGAGCTAGAGTAAAAGAACGTATTAAAGCTATATTTCAGATATACGTCTGTCCTCAAAACTGAACTGTTTACTGACATGTATCAGAGACTGTCACTCTCAGTAAAGACTCACCTCCACTACACTAGGCAGCTGCTTTAGTCTTTAATGATAATGCTGATCTTTTCTTTGGCAAAGAAGGAGCAAAAGTGACCCTTAAAGAACTCTACAGAGCAGTGAAGACTTCGCATTTTTTTTAAATAATAACTTTGAAATTCATTTTTTCCTCCCTTAGCAACAACCAAGCCACTCAAAAGAACTCTCTATTTTTCAGCCCTACTCTTCTGCTCATCACATAGGCAGAGAGACAGCAGCTCGCCTTGCAGCTGCCCGAGGGGAGGGTGCAAAGCCCCACAACCGGAGCATCAGCAGAGATGAGAACAGAGAACCAGCCCCACACCAAGGTGTCGCTCCACTGTTTTTCACTCTTCTTTCCACAAAGAAAACTAAACAATCTGGATTTCAGTTTTAAGACAGTGAGACTTGAGAAAGATTTATGAATACAGAACTCTGGGAGGAAATATTTTTGTGTATTATAAGGTGACCTATTCACAATAAAACTCCCCCAAACTGTATACAGATCGAGTTGGAAAAAACCCAACTCCTTTGAGTCACATTTGCCACAAGGGGAAAGAGAAGCCAGACATGATGTGTACCTTTCCATACTCTATTTTGGGATTTTAAGATCCTATTTCTTTCAGTTGAAAGATTTTTCTTAAACTTGCTTTTGCATAACTCTTATAATGTTAACATAGCCAGACATGGGCTGGTCTGTGACCTAAGGAAATGCAAAGCACTTTGGCAGATAAACAAATAACATCATTCAGAAAACAAGGAGACTTTTCTTGTTCGGTTTGCTGCTATGATTAGGTTTCTAAACAAAATGGAAATATGTGGCATGATTAAAATTATCAGCTTACCTCTGCATAAATAAATTCATTCATTCTGCACTCCATCCATGGATCAATACCAGTCAAATTTGGGAGAAAGGTGTATTTAAGTGCCTTTTTAAGGAAAGCAATGGTAATTATGCATGCAAAAAAAGAGCAGCTGTGCATTTAGCTGCTGTGTATTGGCAGTCCACTTATCCTCTTGAATGCAATTCCTGTGACAGTGCTGGCAACTCCATCCATTGAAACCACATTGGGCATATGAAAAAACAGTTCTTTTTTTTTTTTTTTTTTTTTTCTTTCCTGCACTGTTTCAAAACTCAGGTCTTCTTGCAAACTGAGACCGCAGCTCCAAATGCACAAGCAATTAAAACCAGAGTTTAAAATTCACATCTAAACCAGTCCCTACCCCAGTGTTCAGAAGAACCAAACCCTGCATCTGCTCAGCTGGCGCTGCCTCTGGCTGCGAGGATTTAAAAACACACCTTTGCTGTGCTGCGTGAATAGCAAATCTTTTTGCAGGAGTGAAGCCTGCAACACTGCTTAGTTATGCTTTCCAGTAACCAAGTGGCAAACTGACTGCAGAGTCAGAAAGAAAGACGAATTCCTTAAAGACTCTGTAGGTGGTCATCTCTAGATCCAACATAGGCATACACAGCGAGACTTCAGTGAAACCTTCGGAATTTAGATCTTTGAATCTCAAACATGTTTACTTGAGTTTAGATATTACTCTATTCCATATAGAATTAAATTATTAGCAAGAGGAAGGAGGATTCACAGGAGAAAAATAAGATCACTTTTTTAGTCTGAAATGGGGCAGAGAGGTGCAGTGATTTGCTAGGTCCCACAAGGGATGAGGGGCCTAAGTGCAGAGAGAAACCCCAGGTCCCTGTCCTCCTGAGCTCTGCCTTGCTGCAGGGTTGCCAACCTTGTTCTGCAAAAGGTAAAAACATGAGGTAGCACTGCTCACCAGCTGCAGCACCTCAGGATCCACTAGAATTGCAAGCTTCTGCCTTTGCCTTTTCAACAGATGGGTTTCAGAGCCAAAATTTTCTTGAGGATTTCTAGTTTGGGTGTTGCACATCTGAAAGTCTGCATGCAAACAGCGATGGGCTTTGCAAGACAAAGGCAGAAGCATCTGCAAATCTTACCGGCACCTTTGAAGAGCCCCAGCCGAACCCGTTCGATACAGACCTCAATTGCCTTAGAGAATAGAAGGGAGTAATTTGTTTCCCATTCATCCCAACAGAGCTTTGCTTGTCAGGAATTTAGGTCTTTCTCCCTTGGGAGATATAAAGCTGCATCTTTAAAGCTGATTGCACACATCTTCCTGTCTAGACAACGCAAGCTACTGCCAGAAGGAAAGGATAAAATTGGGGAATGAATTCACTGGTCTTGGTGATTTTATTTGCTTGTTTCAGCTCACCTCAAGGTGAGGCTCAGTCCATTAACTGCTGTGTATTACTTGCTATCTCCCTGTGGAAGTCACTCCAGCTTCCCCTTGAATGTGGTGTGCATGTGTGTGGTCAGCTTTGAGAGCAGCAGCGGGGTGATTCAGATAGACCATCCCCAGCCAGTAGTGAAAAGTGGGAAAACAGAGCTCAACTAGCAACATTTAATTAGAAGCAAATACAAAGCTGCGTGAGAAATCGCTTCCTCCTACTGCTTCCCTTTTCCTGCTGTACACACGAAGATAAAGCTCTGAAAGGCTCCCCAGGAGCAGCACACGGTCGCGGCGCTGGCTGCCCTAGGAAGGAGCCCCAGCTCGCCCAACACCCACCTTCCTCTAGAAACAGTGAGAGTCTGCAGAGTTAAACCCATGTCTCAAAGCCTTTGACACCATGAACCATTCCCCTGCTCAGACTCTTCATCAGCCCCAAGGCTGTTTTCTGTGCCAGCAAGTGACTTCGGACACTGCAGCGGGTAAGAGGAAGATGCTTGTCAGAACAGCCCCAGCTTGGCAGAGTGTTTCTGTCTCACCTATTCACCTCCCTTCCTGGTGGAAGCAACTTTGCATCTTGGATTTTATTGTTAATTCTCATCATTAATACCCTTTGACTGCAACAATTTCAAGGGTTTTGGGGGGAGGTCTTTACTCAATAATACTCCTACCACGATGGCAAAATTCCCTGTGTCGTCTCAGGAAGAGTGACTTATCAATAGCTGTCAGTAATTAAGACAAAGACCTCATCCAGACACTGTATCATGTAGCAGCTTGCCTGCCTGCTTCACTTTGAGCTGACATTGAGCAATAAAGTTGAATCCTGTCACATGTTTTTGTTCAATTTAATATACTTGGGACATAGCAAACGAACGCAAACCAGAAGGAAATCTCTGCCTCAGTTCTTTTTGCTCCTTACTGAAGCAGTATAAAAAGGCCTCCAAAGGTAATACTTTGAATATCTGATTCTGCTAAATGATGAGTTTTTATTATATTCCGTTTTAAGTGATTCTTATTTTGGTGACAATTTTGTCAATATTCCAAGGACTGAATATCGTTTGCTCTGCTACTCCTTACAGTAAATGACAACTAGACTCCCAGTGTCTAACTGGGATTTCTGCTTCCACATGGGGTTAAAATGCAGGTCTGGGCCAAAGACAGCAGCTCTTGGGAGAAAGCAGTTGTGGGCTTTTGTTCCTGACTGTCCTGACACTGATCTTACATCGCGCTCCACGTGCATTGTTCCCCCTCTGTGCCTCAGTTTCCCTACCCCTATGAAGAGCTGATCCTATTTTCAAGATGCTTTGACTATCTCAGCTGAAAGTTTGAAAGAAGAGGCATGATGCATCTGACTACTGCACATGTACAGATACAGGGATTTAGAGATCAGATTTTCATAGCTGGGTGAACATATCCATTTTTTCCTAGTAAGAAAACCAGCTGTGTAATTAAAGAGCTTCCATGCACAGTCATGACAAAAGACTTAAACTTCTCGCAGCACAACAAAACTCTCTCTGCCACAAGTAAATCCAAAGTTGCAAATCTGATTTCGACAGAATTGCACTGGGGGAGTTTCTCAGCCCAAGGCTCTGCCACCAATTAGCAAAGTCCTTCCCTTACCAGCTGAGGCACTGAGGGAACCAGCCTTGGCCCAGCTGGAGCAGAACAGAGGGTGGCAAGCTGAGGTGTTTTCTCATGACTTAAGCTTGCACTGTTCTCTGCCACACACTGTTCATCCTTCCCAGCAGTGATGCTTCAGGTGCTTGCTTGAGAGCAACCATGCTGACAAGAGACAATAGGGGATAGCAGTAGCAGCAAGAGCATCTTGTGAGTTACTTGGTTCAGCCTGAGATAACTGATTGGATTGCATCGAACCAAATCCCCAGAGCTGTGCCCTCTGCCAGGGCTTAGTGCCAGACCTCCTGTGATGCATGTTTGGAGTCCAGGAGCTGTACCACGGCCTTTGCTCAGCCACTGGCTATTTGACTGAAAGCCAGATTTTTGGAAAGGATCTTGGCCAAAATTCATTTTTGTGAAAAAGACAAAAAAAGAAGGGGGGGGGGGGAAGAAAAGCAAGCAACCCTAGGAGCCTCTCTCCTCCCCAATTACTTTCTCATGCTGAAACCCACAACACGAGTCATGTTCAGAGAGAGAGAATAACTCGGGTCTGCTGGAAGTATCAAGGTTTCAACAGTTGTTTCAGAATGAAATAGAGACCCTAGAAATTTTTCACCAAGCAGCAGCAGGCAGGAGGAGTCCAGTCCCTTTCCCCCTGAACAGCCATTAGCCCAGCAAGCACAACACTCCCCCCAGATGCAGGAGACCCAGGTGCAAGTCCTTGGCATGAGGCTCTTCCAGTCCAATAGACATTGGTCTCAAGAGAGGATGGGAGGAACTGGAGGCTTAGCTGGACAGTGAAGCCTGTGAACAGAGACCTCAGACGTGAGTTTACAGGACGCCATCCACCCTGCATGAACTTCTACAGATACTTGAGCACACCCTGAATGGGATGAGTTACGTCAGCATGAGTGCTGCCCTGAAAGTGTCCACATTCATGGCAAACAGCCATAAATTCAAACTTTGGTTTACTGCACACTTACTCCCCCATGTACAGTCCTGCAGTGAAAGCATACATGAAAGAGTAGCCTAAATCTAGCACCTGCCTAATCCAGGTATATTTCTAATCCCCAGAATAACCCAAGCCTTCTGCATAGCATAGGCACCACCCTCAAACCAGTTAGTATACTCTCCTTCACCTCTGTCAAAATTGCTTTCCATCAAAAGCAATGCATTCTGAATTGGGCTCAAAAGTTTCAGGCAGAGCCTTTCATTCACCTCTAACTCAGAGCAGGCTGGCACATGGGAAAATCCCACTGTTCCCTTGAGGTACAGGGTTCACTCACCATCTGCCCTGCACCTCTGCACCCGAGCTGTACCATGAAGCAATCCTGTCTGTCCTTCCCTGCTGCACTTGCTCAGCCATAACATCTGGGTGACAACATCCCTTTTTACACAGGGGGACGCAGACCCAGTTTAAAGACTTTTAGCAACAGAGCTAAAATTTATCTCCAGTTAAATTCTCCCAGTAAATTATCCTGACTGTTACCCAGCAGTTCTGCTCTTGCAGTAGTTAAAGAAAACATACAGGTTAGCCCTTCCTCTAATCCTGGTTTATTAGGTATAATATTTGATATTCCCTGGTTTTCAGTACAGTCTCACATCTAAACAAAAGCAAATTTCAGGCTCATCTGTGTTTCCCTACCCTACTTTTGATTTATCTAGCAATGTCACTTCCTTAGCAGCTTCACGGAGCTGTCTGATTGGTCTCAAGGTACAGCCATACTATCCGTACACTGGCAGTACAGTGTGAGGTATACTGACCTACCTTTATATTTGATACGATATTCATTTTGAAGATAATTTCCCAGAATGTACCTAAAAATCTGCATTTTCAGCATTGCATATCTATCCCTGCAGAGCACATGTAACGACAGTAAATATATCCACAACTCAACAGCTCAAAGCTCAAGAGGCACCTACAATTATCGTAGCTGTGCAAACAAGCCTGGTAGTCTTGCAGGTAAATCAGGCATGAACCGTGCAGTCAACCTGTCATACACTGTTCTCAAATTGGGGGCAGAAATCCCTGCAAGAGCCACAAGGCTCTTCCTCACAAGAAAAGGGAAGTTAAGGCCATGAGAATAGTACAGAGATGTTGCACAGCACAAGTCCAGCACAACAGTAAATCTTCCTGGGCAGACTGGTTGGGGTTTCAGCAGGAGCGCATCTCCAGTCCAGCCCTACTTGCGAGAGCGTGAATCATGGCATCAAGCTGTGATTTGGTTTTGAGTTTCCATCAAAGGTTTTGGTTTCACTAATACACAAAGGAATTAGTTGAATGTTGGTAGTCACATACAGTTAAAAGTCAGGGCCCCATGGGAAGCCTACGCTAGAAAACAATGTCTCCTTTGACTTAGAAACCACAAGAAAACACATACGGCAAAATTCAAATATAAAAGGAAAATGGAACATATATTTGTTATTGTAAAGCAGCTCCTGTGTGCTCCATTAACAACTCTAACATTCCAGCTTCCTTTTAATTACAAAAAAAAAAAAAAGGCGGCAGTGAAAGTCATCACAATTTTAAAAGTTACAACCCAGAGGAAAGTTGGGTGGGCTGTGCTGAACAGAAGCCTCTCTCCATACAGCCTTCCTGCTTTAAAAAGAAGCAAGAAGGAGACTAGCACACACAGGCATGTGGCGGGTCAGCTGTACCCTGTTCCCTCTGCTGCCCTCCACTTGAGCACTGTGGTTTTGTAGACATGGTCTATGCTTGAATGTTGTACCAAGTTAAAAAGTTGGGTAATATATTTAATTTTTACCGTTACAATCATGTCAGTAAAGGAGATGTAATTATGGCAGCAGCATGATAGCTCACAGCAGAATTACCTCCTCCCCTTTGCTTATGAAATCAAGGCCATTGGGGGACACGCTTTCCCACATTCACTGCTGCTACCAGAAGGCCAACTTGTGCCCAGTTTGCCCATTATGCTATGCTGGAGATTACTGCTCCTGAACCTCTGTTAGAGGAACTGTCAACAGCTTGACATCTTGTGTGCCTGAAGACCTTGCTGATGTCCAAGTCATCTGCATTGGCAGGGCTTTTGTTAAATAAGTACAACTCCCAGATTATTTTAGGATAGTGGCAGCAGGCAGGGACTAAGTCTCAGTCCACTTGTGATATCTCCGACTCCTGCTGTCGGGGCAGAAAGGGGAGTCCGTGATGCTCTGAGTTGATGGAAATATTCCCTCCTCTCTTCCAGCCCTGTTACTCTGTTTAACCCACTGTGTTTGACACAAAGACCCCAGAACTCAGCAGCAGCTGCACACAGGGCTGCGGCCTTCCTGTCCTCAGGGAACCACAGCTCTGGTGAGGGCAGAGAAAGCTGCTGCCCACCAGCGCACAGTGGCTGGGGAGGCTGAGCAAGCCACGGGCTGAGACATGTTGGCAGAGGAGAGCCTGAGCGTGGGGCTCCTGCTTCCTGGGGAAGTGCCCAAACCACTGAGCAGGGGCAACCAGGCAGCAGCCCCATCAGCCCCTCCAGCCACTGAGACTGCTCTCTGCAAAGGCTCTGAACAACAGGCTCAGCTGGCTCAGGGCTGGGCTGCCTGAGATCTGAAACCTCTGGCTGCAGAAAGGTGCAAGCTTTCTGGCCAAGGAGTGAGTTTTTCTCCACCCGGAGCACTGAGTCAGGGATAACTGATGCAGGGTGTGCTCTGGGCAAGGTGCTGCCTTGGAAAACCAGGACCTGAGTGACAAACATGCTCAGCTGCGTTCAAATGCTGCAGCCTTGGGTTGTGCTGAATAGATTCAGTTCTCTGACACAAGCAGTGGAGAAAAGCAGGTTTGTTAAAGAACTGAGTTAATCACAGAATCGCCTAGATTGGAAAAGACCTTAAAGATCATCAAGTCCAATCATTAACCTAACACTAACAAGTCCTCGACTAACCCATATCCATAAGCACTACATCTATCTATCTTTTAAGTACCTCCAGGGATGGGGACTCCACCACTGCCTTGGGCAACCTGGTCCAGTGTAAATAACCCTTTCAGTAAAGAAATTCTTCCTAATAGCCAATCTAAACTTCCCTTTGCACAACTTGAGGCCATTTCCTCTTGTCCTTACTAACTTGGTGGAAGTGAGGGAAACAAAGTGAGAGGTGCAAATGAGTTACTGATTACTTATGGGCTGGTTTTCATTCAGAAGTATTTGAGCCTTTTGTAAGGACAAGTTAGAGAAGCAATACATGAGGGGAAGGATGGCAAGATGGTAATAAAAAAACGAAAATGCCAGAGTTAAGCACATTCCTTTGAGAATATGACTACAAATTACTGTGCTGAAGAGCTACATAAAACACCAGCTTCCTGAAAGACTGTTTAAACAAGGTAAATCTAAACACACAGGTGCTTGTGGAAAAAATTAGAAGTAATAAGAAAACCAAAAAGAAGTAAAAAAGGGTATATATACACTCTTTGACTCCGAGACTTAGCTGAGTTCTCAAACATATTTTTAACCAAATACTATACCTCTGCCTCGCTACAGTCCATGGCAGATGCGCATCTGAAATCAATGCCCTGCGTCACCACTCTCAATTACATGAGGTGAATGCAGCAGTAAATCACACATTTGTCTGACACTGAACATCTCACAGGGCCCCAGAGGACTTCAGAATGTGGGAAGATTATGATGTGAAATGGGTTTGTCTCATTTATACCTATTGGCTGCAACACATGTAAAGGCAACCACTTCTAATAAAATGAGTACAGATCAGCTACTCAGAATATAGTTGGACAATTGTTACATAGATCAGCTGCTCATCTTCCCTAAAAGCTTTTCCTTTCTTCTTCCTTTCCTACTTTTGAGGGAGGGACAAGAGTTCTACCCAGAACTCCCTGAAAAATCACATAATCGTGCAAAATATCATTTCCATCTTGAAAAGAAAAACCCTGGCTTCATGCAAAGCATTAGGACAAAACAGAACCACTAAGTTTAATGAGTATCTTCAAAATAATATTTTTATGCCTTTCAAGGGACCATAGACTCTGCTTCTCCATGGAGCGAACTTCATCCAGACCCAATCTTTGCCATTGAAGAGGTCTTTCCTTCTCATCGCTGCCTTAAATGGTTCAAAGACAGGAGAAACCTGTCTCTCCCTGAATCACCTAGTTCATCTTTCCTGTCCCAAGCAGAATTCAAATATATCCATGTCCTTCCTAGCAGATACTTGCCTAAAACCATGCAAAGATGGAGACTTTTACCCCTCTGGGCAGAGCATGCTGCCATTGGGTGAACTTGGACAGAGCTCAGTCTATGTTTGGATTGCCACCTCTGTCCCAGTCACATCCATAAATTCACACAGGAGCAGTCACCACCTTTCCCAACAGACAGTCTCTTCCAGAGCCTTGCTGGAGCAGTTTGGTGCAAATAAGCAGCTGTCCCTCAACTTTGGTGAAAAAAGAGTTGGAAACCAATCGTGCCTACCCCTCCTCTGCAGTCTCAGTGACCGGGTTGACCTGCAAGACAGTGGATGCATGCAAACCTCAGCTTTGTCCTTGCTGTGCAGGATTTCCTTGCTGTTCTCAGTGACTTAACATCTAGGGGATACTCGCACTGGCGTTCAACTTACATCCCTAAAATAGAAGCCTGAGTTTCTCTATAGTTAACAGAAAGCTGTAGTTTCCTCCCAAGAGTGACTCAGAACAGCTAAACTGGGAGCCTACGCTTCTTCATGTGACTCTAGATGGTCTCTGAAGTTAGATGGTGTGAACATTACAGAGCGTGCTTCTCTCTTCCTTCCCAGGCAAACAAAGAAAATGCCCTCTTCCATGTGGCCCATCTAGCCAGAGGTTCTGATTAACCAGACTCTTCTCCTGCCATCCTTGAAGCGCACAACTGCTGCAGAGTCTTATGCACAAACTCTCGGGGCTAGACACGTGAAGAAGAGGAAGCAGCATCAGAAAGATAAACCACAAGATAAGGCCTGGAGGATATGATATCTGCTGGTCTGTAGCTTCAGAGCACCCAAAAGAAGAAACTTGCATGCAAAACTCAGTTTTCAAAAAATAATTATTGCAGGCCAACACTGTGCTGCAAAAACTATCCAACATCTCTTCCTCCAGCAGGTTCACCTGAATAACTCATCCTGTGGATGGTTAATTTAATCGCAATTTTTTAAAAATCATATTTTTAAAAAAGAAGGTATTTTAGAAAAAATAATCAAAACTGTGGAAAAGCAGAATATCAAAGGTTGTAAAATGTATGGGACATTCAGCCTCCGCATAAATCCCACCACTTGGTGGGCTTCTCCCATTCAGGGCAAGCTTGGCTTCTCAACATTTAAGTCCAAATGTCTAAAAGAGAGCACTAGATTCAAGAAAGTTGCTCTGGAGAGATCCTAGTGCTCCAGAAAAATTTAAAAAAAAAAAAAGGTGTGTTCACATCTGTCATCTGAGAGTGCTGTGAGTCCCCAGCACCAGGTCTGCAGCTGGTGGGAGAACCCCAGCCCTGTCACCCCTAGGTCAACACTGCCGTTCCTGCTCTAGGGCCAAACACAGATGGACCTGGCTGAAAACACCGTGCTTTTGTTTCCTTGCAACTAGTTGCCTTTAACTCATGCAAACTTCCCTCAGCACAGTGCCCGCCTTCTAAAAATCTCTCCTGTTTAATTTTCTCTGTTTCTGTACTGTTTGCATCTGACAAGAACAGAAAAGTTAAAATTCACCAAGGGGAAAGAAGAAGGAAAAAAAAGAAAAAAACCACCAAACTAAAAGAAACCAAATAACTTATGACATAAAAGCTTTGGATTTTAGTAACCTTCCTGAGTTTCAGATGTCATAAACCATACAGGTGCAACTATTTCATCGCTCAGCACCCATATGAACCTTGTAATGTTGAAGTGAACACAAATCCAACAAATACTTCAAGTCTGTAATAAACCTTCATAAAGAAACAGTCCATATTTTCTCCATATGCAGGCACAGCTGTGCAGAGGCACATCTGTTTGGGAAACTAACACAGATCCTTGAATTTATAGTTTAAGATCCTTCAGTTTGACGGCAAATTATGATAGGACTAGGAATATCAGTTCCTGTCTCCAACAGAAAATATAAACCCCTCTTTGATTGATACTGATTAAAGGAAGGAAACAAAGCATGTATATTTCCCCATGTCACGAGAGACTCCTTCCTTGCAATAAACATCCGGTTGATAGGAATATCTTGGGAAGGTAAATGATACTATATTTGTAAGCAAAATGAGAAAAGAGCAAGTGCTGATTGGCCATATAGTTCATACATCCATGTAGCTTCAAACACACTATAGCGGGCTATGAGTTTGTCAGATTCATAAACTAGAAAGATTGCATATATTAAGGTATGTCAAATGTGATTGCAATTTATTATTATTATCCTGTACCCTTCACTCAAATATCCAGTCGATACATGCCAGTCCAGCTCAACTGAAGTAAACAAATTCATTGATTTTAACAATTTATGGCTTGATTTTACAAGGTAGTGAGCCTGGAGGGGAATATCTAACATATGTTTGAAGTTAAGCACAAATCAACCCAGTGAAATTAGTGGCATTGATCACGTGCTTAAAATGAAGCAAAAACTTCAACATTTTCCTGGTTCAGGCTTGCCATAGCAGGTCCTGAGTGTGACAAGAACATCTGCAGGATGCACTCCAACTTGGTTTAGTGAAAGCTGTAGCTGTGGCTGATCTGTTCAGTTGTCACACAGCATTACCAGTAACACCACCCTGACACCTTGCAAGCCCAACCACAAGCCTGGCTTTCCCTCCTGAATGGCACTGGCTGGAAATGCGTGAAAGGACTGATGTGGCCCCAAATAGCTACAGTGCAGCAACTCAGCCATTATTTTACATCATCCTTTGGAAGGTGAAAGGAAAAGCCCTTGACCCTCCACAACAGAATAAGGTTCAGTTCATCCACCCCTCAGGCCAGTAAAGGGCCAAGTTTTGTCACCTCCACTGTCAGCTTGAATTTTGTTCACCAGTTTCAGCAGTGTGACCTCCCTTCTCACAAGCATAGCTAGGACCAGAACTGGACTCTTTAGGGAAGTATAAATTATATCTCAAAAGAGATACAAAATCTTGTCTCTGTAGTGACATCAGCCCAAATCACAAGGAAGCTCCTGCCTGAACTCATTCACCCTTTCTCTACAGCATTACAAAGCCAATAAACATGTCCTCTCTATATTTACAGTTTTATAGAGGCCAAATATTTCCTTGAAATCACCCCCACTGCTACATAATTATCTTGCCCTGCTGTCTCCTCATGACACAGCTACTACAGCTTGCACAGGTCTCCCCTTGGTGGTGTACTTCCAGGACAAAATGAAGGCAGCAGTACCACAGATGACAAGCAGAAGCGCACACAAGGTGGAACGCAACGTCAGCAAGTTACATATAAACCAGGCATGAGATTAAATGGATGTACTGAGGGCTTGAATTACACACGGGTGAAATTCTCTGACCTAAATTTAAATGGGCTTAAAATTAGTAGTTCTACCACATAACTAGAGGCAGGGAAAAAAAAAATAAAGACAAGACTAAAATTGCTAAGGAAAAAGCACATGCATTAAAGAGTTTTAGCAAAAAGCAGCTGTTAACTCCGGGGAAGCTCCAGTTTAACACCCATACCTCCCTAATCCAGCTCCCACCGAGGTTAATGAAGGTTGCTTTGGCCTTTCTTTGAAAATCAAGTGAATTGAGGTTCTGCTACTGTACACTGTAGTTGTGTACAGTATGGACTGGAGAGGAGCTAAGGTTAGATACAGCCAGAAAGATGGGTAGCAACTCTGCTGCATGGACTTGCTCTGGGGAAACCTGTGAGAGCACAGCTCCAAAACTCTCATTCCCCACCGGCAGGCGGTACTGCAGATCTTACACGATCTGCTAGTTATTATAAATCCGAGTTCAGTAGGTCACTGAGCTACACTGAGTTTGAAAGCCAGGCTTGATGTTTGTACATTTTGAACCTCACAAAAAGCCTTATTTTACACAGAAGAGTCTGTTGTCAAGATAAAATGGGCTCAGCTGGAATTCAGGACAATTGGGCATCTTATGGCAGAGTTGGGTCACAGGAGGTTTACATATAGCCCAGAAAAGGAGATGAATATTTTGCCTATGTTTCTGAGCTTTCACAAACTAATCCAAACCAACCTTCCAAACATCTAGGACTTAACACAATTCAACTTCAGACATTTTCTGCACATCTACAAGCACATCCAGGTTCATGTGATTCTCCTCTTTCATGGTAAGCTCACAGCAAGACTTTCAGAAATCAAGTCCCCCCCAGCTTGTCTTCTATGGAGTTGTTCTCCAGTCCCTTACCTGGACAACAGGGTGGCCTCCGGTCAGTGCCTTGACAGCCCCTCGGCTTCCCTCCGTCTCGTAGTGTGCCCGGTGGTGGGGCTTCGGCTGCACCTCAATCCGCAGCTCATAAGAGCCAGACTGGCTGGAGAGTGGCCACTCGAGGGGTGGCAGCGACTGGACAGGCAAACTGGGCAGAGAGAGACCATACCAGCTGAAACTCTTTAGCACTGGATTTCTCAAAGCCCTGATCTCTTCTTTCTCCAAGTGCCCCACTGGGACTGCTCTCACTGAAATGTTTAGGAGCCTGCTATTAATTTCACAGAATCACAGAATGGTGGGGGTTGGAAAGGACCTCTGGAGATTATCTTGTCCAACCGGCCTGCTAAAGAAGGTTTGCCTAGACCAGGTTGGACAGGATCACATCCGGCAGGTTTTGAAAGCCTCCAGAGAATGAGGCTCCACAACCTCTCTAGGCAGCCTGTTCCAGCACCTTGTCACCCTCAAAGTAAAGAAGTTTTTCCTGATGATGATGTGGAATTTCAGTGAGAATATGTTGTCTTACTCATGTTTCATCACAAACTCTGCTGAACTTCAGGATGAAGACAATTTCTGTAGCCTCATGTCCTTGCAGAAGAGAATAGAATATTTCTATTTCTTAAACAGGAATATCTCTAGCAGCTATATTTTTTCAAACTTCCCCCTCTTTTATCTAGCTTTTGCTGTGCTTCTTAAACTTTGATCATGGAACATATATTGTGAAATATTAACTCAATTTACCATTACTTACCAGTTGTGTAACTTAGTAATATTTGTGATTTAAATAAATAAAATGCACATAAACAAAATGTCAAGTATTACCTGATACTAATTTTCCTGTTATCAAAATATCACAAGGGTTTATAACATGAAATTAATACATTAAATGTACAACTAGAGTTTGCACTGGATTTTAAACAACTCTTACTTTGTTAGTATGAATTGCTGCCAGGACAGATCTAACAAGCCAAAGAAAGTCACAACTTGCATTCCTTTACTTGCAATATGTGTTTAGCAGGTTGGGAGCAGCACCGGATAACACCAGTGTGGGGACAGCCTTGCTGCCGCACGGGGTGGCAGGGTGATTGCAAGTGGAGTCACACATCTGGCAACGCCTGTCCTGACAGATGTGCCCGGCTTGGGGTCCAGACCTGTGTGCCACCAGCACCAGGCAACAGCGGGAGTTAACGAGGACAGTGCAAACATCTGAGATTTGGGTTAAATGACAACAAATTAACAACCAACAATAAGTCACCTGCTGACCCGGTGCTCAGCCTGACTTGAAGCAGCGTGCTCTATTTTGAATCAGGAAATATTTCGCCTTTGATGGAAATCTGTAAGTGAGACATTCTCTGAATTTAGGAAAGATATTAAACTGTTCCCTTTAAATGCAGCAGGAAGGAGAGTGTCTAACCTTTGTCAAAGGCTGTTTGCAATCTGCTTTTTAGACAAATGATTTGGAAATTTGAATTTGTTGCGTGCCATGCTATTAGTGAACCACTTTGATGATGTTTCTTTCAAACCCAGATTTTTGCATCTCTTAGAATCATAATGGAATGGGCTCCCATTACCCAGTGCTGTCCCTGAGCACTTCGCTCTGGTCTGCAGCAGGATCAGCCCAGGGAAACACTCCCTAGAGATCCCTATGCATGACAGAGGACACCACACCATGAGAAAACATGCACCCACAAGAAGCATTACATACCTGCAGATCGGTATTGCAGGCACCAGTTGCTTTGTCCAGGATGGAGGTACCAATAAAATTGATTCTGGAGCTGAGTTTCTCCTGTCCTCCTGCTCACAAGGCCCGTGGAAGTCAACAGTCTGAAAGACGTGACATGGAATGCTGTTTTTGTGGGAAGGCATTGAGGAAGGATCAGGGCTGGTTTTCCAAATTTTTGTGGGAACACCACAGGAAGGATCTGTAGGAAGGCTGCTCATAGCATCCATGGAAACAGAAGCACTGGACAACTGTGTGTAAGTAACTGAAGAGTTGTCTTCTCTCAAGGGGATGCGAGGAGAAGACTGTGGAGAGGGGGTCCTTGACTGTCGTGGAGAAGTGGAAGGCAGCTGAGTACTGTAGAGCTCAGTGCAAGAGTACCTCCGTTTTGCACCTGGTGATGAAGACCTTGAGTTGGGACAGGGTGATGGTGAATGTCGTCCCAAGCAGGTTTCCTCCGTGATGCTTGTTCGTGGTGACATTATTGGAGAGGTTCTAGGAGAATAATGAGTATGGATGTTTTGAAACTGTGGACAAAGGTCATCACTAGGACCATTATTTGGTGAAACACATGGTGATGTGCAAGGAGATACATTTGTCTCTGAAATGAAACTTGCAGAGGAGCCGCTACTAGCTGGGCTCAAACACAGTGGTTCTCTGTAGCCCTCAAAGCCAGGGACAGGCAGGGTAACCCTTGGGCTAGCAGTAGCTGAGTTTGACTGATGTTCTACCAAAAGAACATCTGTGTCTCTGCTGCGGAAGGGACCCCCTGAATGAATCAGTTCATGATATGGAGTAATTTCAATCCTAGGGCTCGGAGCAGAGGCCCCTGCAGCGTTGGCAGGGTGTGTAGGTGTTGTCCCTATGCTATCTGGCTGTCCATATCTGCCCATGGGATCTGCAGAAAGGCTAGGAAAAGGCAGGGGGCATGGCTTGAGGCCACAGTCCAAGACATCATGAGCGTATGTAACTCCAGAGGGTGGGCTGTTGGTTTTATGTGGAGTCGGTTCTTCTGGAAAAAGAAGGGTCTCTTTAAGACTATAAATACTATTACAGAAGCTGAGCAATAATGGATTTAAAAAAACGCATACTTATAAACTGGTTGTGATTTGATATTAGGTAAATATTTGTTCAATTCTTTTTAACTGCAATTAATGCTTGTGAAAAGTACTGGATTAACAGCCAGGGAAGCTCAAGTGCTCAGAGCAGATGCAGCATGGACATAAGCACTGCAAACACCTCCACACTGCCCAGCCGGGCTCCCGCTACCTGAGCCCTGAGCTAGAGGGATCACCTGGAAGGTGGCTGGTGCCACATCAACCTCTCTGCTCATTTAAATTCTGGCCTTCCTACTCCCTCTGCCAAATATACCCCTTAGTGTCAATTGGGGTGTTGTGACTTCGGTCAATTTTTGTCAACTAGGTGCTGGACTGAGACCATCATGTCACAAAATCACTTCCAAACAGGTCTACCTGTTTTGGTAAAACCAAAAGGTTAAGGAGCAGCTTTTGATGAAAGGAGGAGAACCTTTCTCACATAGCGAAGTCCAGACAGAAAAGGCTTCATGAAACCAAAGCTGAGCTGAAGCTCTTAAATTAAAAAGTTAATTCTGTGTGATGGTTTGTTTGGCTCCATATCATGTTAACAAGTTTTGGTGACAGGTTTCACCTGAGAAAACACCAGATGATTAGAAAACACAAATGTTTGCTAGAGAAAACACAAATATTTGTTAGAAAAGAGAGAGACAGAAAGAATCCAGCCGCATGGCTACAGGCAATCACTTTCCAATTTCAGCTCAAGGAACATTTTGGACAGAGAGGGATTATAAAATACACAGTAACAGCTAAGTGTTGAGTATAACCCTCTCTCTAGGTGCAAAAATTCCTCAATTTTCAGACATTCTCAGGCTTGCAAACTG
>JAVSBS010015959.1:0-17978 GCA_033124195.1 Coracias cyanogaster
CCCCGGGAGCCCGCCGGGAGCGTCCGCTCGCCCTCCGCGCCCCTCGCCTGCCGGCCGAGGCGCTGCTGCCGGAGCTCACCTTGCCGCCGAGCAGAGCCGCTCCGTGCGGAGCTCCCCTCAGCGCGGCTCTCCCGGCGTGGAGCGGCTCCCGGCCGCCCAGCCGAGGGAGAGCCGGCGGCGGAGAGCTCTGCTAGAGCCCCGTGCCCCGCCCCGCCTCGGCAGCGCCGTACCTGTGCCGGCCCCGGCGCGGCGGCCGGAGCCGCTTTCCGCAGGTTCCCCGGTGGCCGCGCTCGGGCCGGCAGGATTGGGAAATCCCGAGGGGTTTCCAGGGCGGGGGAGCCACGCCGTGGCCCCCGCCCTGGGCCCGGGTGCGGGGAGCCGGCGACGGGTCCCGGCGGGTCGTGGCTTGGCGAAGCCGGCGGCTGCCCCGGCCCTTTTGTCCGGGGTTTGTCCAGGGAAACCGTTTCGGGGGCGGGTGGAGCAGCGCCAGCAACGAAATACACCCAAACAAGCTCCGGAACTAAAGCAAAAACCTCTGAACCTACCAGGATCCTTAGAGATCCTAAAATTATTATTAATAATAATAATTTAAAAGAAAAAAAAAACACACAAAAAGAAGGTGCAAATTAACAGCTTGAGATATAAACTTTATCATGGTGAGGAAAAAGCCTAAATACCGCTCTGCAGGTAAAATATTTACCTGTTTCCGTTGCTATGGCTGTCGCAGAACCGCCCGGGCATGGCTGAACAGCCCGAGGGGTACAAATGCTGTTCTGCAGATGAGTAACTTGCTTAGGCTACTCCACAGGGCGAGTATTTGAGGAAGAGATGAATGATTTGAGCTGTCCTCAGGGCTGCATTGGGCCACTGGTCCCTATGAAGTGATTGAGCTTAAATAACATCCAATTAATGCAAAAGATATACCAGTATATTCAAATAACCAGTTTCAGCAATGTGAGTCCAAGCTCTTTGGGTCTGAGACTCCTCTGGGCTTTCCTTACCCTTCTGATGACTGTTTACACAAGGTTTTCTTCTCTTGCTATGTCAGAGTTTTGCCCCTTCTGCTTTCCTGATCAAGCAGGTTCTTTTTTTTTTTTTTTTTAACTCAGCACAAATTTTACAGCTGTCAAAAGCCATGAGGGAAATGAACAGATGAATCCAGTATGAAGTCTTGAGGAAATCAGCCCCAGAATCTGGAGAATAATAAGCCAAAACACTGATTTCTGTAGGATTGTTCTCCTCTCTCTGACCTGACAGTGGTAAGATGCAGAAAAGTCTGAGGTCAAGGTGACAGATTGGCTGCCCAGCTGATAGACCAGCATGGTCTTTACATGGAGATAATGGAGTAAAGGAAATATGGAGTGACTGAAGTAATAGTGGACACATGTGAGATCTTGGACTCACAAGCAGTTCCAGAAGTTTGGGAAGTTATTGCTTTGATGTGGAGTTAGGAAAACAGTGGCACTACACCGCGGGAGTTTTTTAGTTTGTTAAAATGTATTTGCGTTCCAGATCCACATGCCTGTGTTAGTATAATGCTTAAAGTAGATAGGTAAAGATATTCTGCATTTTGTAAGAGGAAGATATGTTCTCTTAATCTACTAAAATTCTTTGAAAAAGTCAAAGGAAAAAAACCACCAAGACTGGCTTACTAAATAACAGTGAAATCCAGTGACCAGTAAGAGGTAGTTCCCCAAAAGAAAAATAGGTAACTGAAAATACTGAGAAAAAAATCTGAGATAAATTGTAGCAAAAAATATTTATTGAGCATACCCATAACCACTTTTTCTAAAATGTTTAGATACAATGTTATTACTAATGGAATAATAGAGTTAAGAGCAATTGCACTGATCTGCTCATCATGCTGACCAAGGTGTCGTATTAGCTCCTGGCTTTCTGTGACTGCCTAGATGGGTCTGTGCCTCTCACCCTGCACAGCAGGATAGCTCTTCAGGCAGGGAACAATTTTTTTTTTCTTCCGTGTTTGTGGAGTGCCCCCTGACAGGTGCTTGCATGTGCTGCAGTAATGCAAATAATAAATAACAAATATTTTCCTATTGTTTCCTATTATTCCAGTAGTAAATTGCACCTGCTAAAGCTTTCAAGAGGAAGAAAAACACTTGTTCATCTGCTCTCTTCTCGTTTAAATAAAACAACTTTTCGTAGGGGCAAGTTCCAAAAAGGAAAGAGTACTGCCTGGTGCATGTACTTATACTGAGTGGATTTCCTGGACATGTTTGTAATCTGTTCTAGGGAAATGAAAAAAAAATCCCTGCTGTATTTTCAGTTCAGTTTTGGCTATTTACAATTGATTGGCCTGTGAATTTGCATTGCACAGTCCCTAGAATTTCATCTCATACTTCTTTGCATAAAGTTTATGCAAAATTTCTGACTAAATAAATATTTGCAAAATATATCGTCTTGGCTAAAGGACTCAAACTTGAAGAGAATTTACTGTAAGCAAACTGTTCTTGTTGCTGATATTCCTAGGGGTTGACTGAGAAGCCCACGTTAAGGGTTGGGGAGGGGGGGTTGCGGCAATGCTTCAGTCTCTCGGTGGTTCTGCTGCTCCAGGCTGAGGCTGGTGATGTGCTGCTCATCTCAAATCATGAAACTTTTGACCATCCTCATCCAGAAGATTAAAGCTTGCTTCATGTGACGGTCTGCTTTTGACAATCAGTACTCCAGTATTTCAGCTCCCTTAAAGTGAAAATGTGGCACCTACCTAAGGAAATGCAGAGAGTCATAGAGACAACCTGTGATAACTGCTTGACATTTTTTGAGTTGCTATACACTTTTTAGGGCTCTTACCTTAGCGAGGAATAGAGTGGTGTTTGTAGGTGCTCATGTCACTCCACTCTTCTTAGGAAAATCTGGAAAATTGTTCTAGACACTGAAATTCAGTGCTGTTAATTAAGTTAACTGAGGTGAATTCCACCCTAAATAATCTTAGTAAAGACCATTGGCCAGATATTAAAGAATTCTGTGTGCCTTTTATGAGATTCCATGTGGTTTGACTCCAGCTGATGTCCAAGGAGTTAGAATAGTGTGGAGTAGGACTCCATACAATAGCTATCATATTTTAAAAATGTTCTGTCTTTACTGGAAGGGAAATTTGTGTTTCTTCTGTGAAATGTTTCTATGTTGCCTCAGTATTCCATAAAGATACTCAGCACTTAATAGGAAGTGGCCTTGGAAGGGTATTTATGATGTGCTAAAGATTATACACCAAGTGAGCAATAGCACAGAGACCACAGTTCTTTTCTTTTACCAAAAATATCTTCCCACGAAGTGGAAGAACAAGCTGCAAGTTCCATCTGCTTCCTCACATGGAGAGATCCAGCAGGTCCTCCAAAGAACACCTTCTGTTTCCCTTGGGACTCGGCTTCATTTGAAGAAACACCATCAGAATGCTTACAATGGTGCCATAAAAATACTTAGACAACCAAATGCTGCCTTGAATTATTTTTTGAATGTTTTATTCAGCATTCAAAGGCTCACACCCATAAACATTCATGTTCTGGTTTTCTTTTATGGTGCACTTGAACTTATGTGTTAGTTTTTAATTTTTATACACATGGAAGCAATGCAGAAGACAATCTTTAAGTAATTACTTTTTTTTTAACTTAGCACTTTGTTCCAGACACAAAAACACCTTGTCCAAATAATCTGCTGGTCTGTTTTGGTTTTCATTGTCTATATGATGAATGTAGGATAAATCCTATGATTATCTATGCGGAAAACATGCAACCCTTCATCGCTATAACAGGTAAAACCATGTTTGCTTGTATGCTATCTATTTTTATGTTGAAATACAATTACAAGGAGTGTTGATTTTAGTACCATGGAAACACATTAAACTTGCCCAGTAATGACAGAAAAAAAATTCAGATAGAAGTAACTTTTTTGGAGGGGGAGGAATGTCTTTAAAAATATATTAACTGAGTATGTGTAATAATGTGCTGTTGTAAATTCTGGGGACGCCCGCATGCCTTAGGTGGAGATGGGAGGGACAATAGGAGACAAAGTGCCCCCACCTGAATATAAGCAACACTGGTGAGACTATGGAGGCAGACCCTTTACCTGCTTTCCCTGTTTCTTGGTAATGGTTTATTGTTAAAACCTGTTACTCAAATGAGAAGGAAATGATGGTGCCTTCTTCCAGCGAAGCAGGTTACCAGAGCTGGGATCAAGAACACACTGGGAAAAAACGCTTGGGAAGAGGACCTTCTGTATTCCAGGTGTTTTCACTGTGTGAGCATCCCTCTGTCTGTACTCCAGCTCTGCATGCTCCGACATGTAGAGTATCAGTAACAAGAGCCAAGTTGGATAACCATGTACAAGTTCATCACAATATAATTGAGAATTTAATATTCTTCAGTCAGGCTAAACCTTCAATCCTTTTTTTATTCTTTCCTTGCTCAGGAATGATGCATACCTTTTACTTTTAAGCTACCTCGGATAGATTGCTATATGGATTTAATGGCAATTTTTACCATTATTTTCATTTTAAGAATGTGAAGTTTAGTTCTATGACCTAGGCTAGGTTCCATATAACTTCTACTCTAGAATAGACCACTACAGCCAGTAAAACTCTTTATTCTGCAAAGTAAGCCTTCTGATTTTAGTCCTTTTCAAAGGACCATAAAGGACTTGTGTTCTGATTACTCCTTATTCCTCTGATTCTTACTGCAGGCAAGCTTGTATCCTGTTTGTGGCCACTTGGGATTCCTTTTCAAGGAACAGCAATCTAGAAGGCTGATGGCAATGCTGGGAAGTTGGCAGAGTGGATTGTCTATTGGATTAGTGTTGCTCTGTGTCATGGTGACCTGCCTTGCTGCACACAGACACTCTCAGCAGATGCTGAACTCAAAATCCTGGTTTTTGGGCCAGCTTGCAATTTTGTCTTAGTTACAATGTGTGAGGAAGGCACCTGGTTGGATCTAGTTGCAGGGTTCCAGCTCACACCTGCTCATGGTTTCTAGGGGGCTTTTAAAAGATGGCTTAGGTTAGGGCAGTCACCTAGCTGCAGTGAGGGAAGGAAGGGAGAGCTGAAACACGTTCTTTTCCCTCCTGGCTCTGAAAAGCAGAAACCCAGATCTGCAGGGAATCTGGGCCAATGTGTTCCTCACGCTTCAGACGACAATCCCACTCATTCCTCGCTCTGCAGGCTGTGCCGTGCTGAGGTTTCACAGCCACTCACAGTGCCAAGGGTGTTTCCCGGTTTGCCCTGCTTCCCTGGTGGGTAAGAGTGGCTGGCTTCAGCCCGCAGGGCTGCAGGAGCTCTAACTGCAGAGGACTACAAGTTGGGAGTATTTCCGTGTAAAGCCTTTTTCATGAAAACATGTTCATCTGTTTAAACTGAAAGCCTTTGTAGGGATGAGTTGAATTTGATGAATTCCCCATCTAAAAAAGAAGGCACATAAAAGGCTCAGCAGATTTGAGAACATATGGGGTTTGATTCTCCACTGTCTTACACATTGTGCCGTTGTTTACGATCTGACAAAGCAGATGTAAAATGCAGCCTCACTGCCTGGTTAAGGACTTGCCTACACTTAGTTACAAGTATGAGTGAACACACAAGATTAAAAAGCCTGGTGAATCAGTTCTCTGCTTCTTTCTGTCCATGATCATTGATACTTTGGTTTTGACAGCCATGACACCTGTTGGTTTATATAGTCCTCCTCTACTGAACACTTTCTCTTTTGCCTTGCCTTCCTAGCCTTCCCCTGCTTTATCCCGAGTCTGTGCATCTTTCTAAGTTACTACATCTGAGGTGTTTTGAAAGGAATGCATACTTAGAAGTGGGTGGGAGGAACAAGGGAGACAGTGATTTTTTTGTGGGAGTCGCACATTCTCTCAGCAAAGGAGGAAGATGGTACTTTTCCTCCCTGTTAGCACTGGTGACTACACCTGAAATATTGCATTCTGTTCTGGCATCCTACAACTAGGAGAAATGACAAGAAAGAAAGAAGAAAGAAGGAGAAGAACAGTAACAGTTATTTGGAGGCTGGATGTACGCTGACTTATGTGGAAAGACTAAATTAACTTTAAAAAGTTCAGGCAAAGGCTTGCCCAAGTGAAAGGCTACAGAAGATACCTCTGTTTCAAAGCAGGCTTTGGAACTGAGTGAAGAGAGGATCTAGTTATAGTAATTCAATGTGGGTAGAGATGATGGAATAAAATGCAGAAAAGAAAAATGCATGCTTGTCATAAAAAATGAGTTTGCCTACACTATGGAACTGTCTCCTTAGAATAATGTATTAGTGGTAGTTTAGTGTATCTAGTTAGAAAAGGTACTTCAGAATTCATAGTATGTTCTGTGTGCTGTAATCAATGGAATAAGCTAGTGAAGACACAACTCTAATACGCAATTATGTTTCAGCCATGCTTGAAAAGAGTCTCAAAGACAACAATGGTAGGTAAGTGTAGGTAGATCTATATGTATGAAGGGCAAATCTTTGACTTTTCCTGACCGCTTCTTGTAGCTTTTGGAATCTCCTTCCCTTACTTCATAGTGAACACTTAAGGGTTTTGTGCAATTTCTCACCATTGCTTCAGTCCAAGAACCTCTCACTCAGGTCCAGTCTTTGTATCCCTTAGAAGTCCACTCTCTATCTCCAAGTCCACTATGGTGAGAGATGGAAAGGCAAAGGGAGATAATGGGGTGACTGAGTATTTTTAGGGAATGCACATCCTTAATTTTTCCTTTCTGTTTCTGTGGTGTTATGGCCAAGAATCACAAGGTCGTCTGCAATTATATGTAGAAGAGTCTGTTCTGGCTCTCTCTTTGTAATAAAATCAAAGTGAGGATCAGAATACCTTAGCTTTCTCTGTCCAAGTTAATATGCTTAAAAATATGCTTGTTTGAAGGATTTAATGCAATAATGAAGCATGCTGTGTGTCATCACCAGCTAGTCATTGGAAGTTAAATGTTATGGGGCTTACTGAACTATTTTAATATCCATTATGGATATTACATGCAATTTACATTATAAAGTCTGCTACAATTATCAGCTTGATGCCATAAATGGTTTGAGGTCTGCCCCATTAGCTTTATTATTCCTGAATATAAGCTGGAAAGAACTTCAGTATCAGAAAAAGAGACAAAGTCTTTTTATGGCATTGGCACAAATGTCCACCTAGTCCAGCATCTGTCTCTTACGGTGGTTGCTCCTTCAGGTTGCTGAAGAAAGATACACAATTCCATACAAACCCCAATATTTTTTCCCAACCTCCAGTGATTTGTGGCTGAGAGACTTACCAAGTCAGAGATAGAAAAACTTCACTAGTATGAACATGAGCACTGTTAGCTGAATTTTTTCACTTGAAGGATTTTTTCATCAAAAAGATTCTCCCTTTCTTGAAATATGCTTCTAACTTGAAGTTTTGAAACAAGTTATGCATCCTTAATGTTTTGAGTATTTTAAACCAAAGGAAAATAGTTAAAAGTTTACAGTATCTCTTGTCATTTTCTAGCCTTGAAAAACTGCAATCATAGGAGGCCAAAAGAATGGAAAAAATGGAAGTGAAGCAGTGGACCTAATCAATCCAGTTACATTCTGTGGCCAAACAAAGGTAGAGACATGGCAATAAAAGGGTTAAAAATAAAATGTTTAAAATGTGTAGGTTTTTAACATAAGGAGAAACAGAATATATTTGATTTTTAAAAATCTTTATTTGATCTATCTTTCCCTACAATATAACTAACAGGTGACAAGAAAAAGTAATTGAATCTTTTTTGGGATACATTTGTATGTGACCAATTCTAGTTATGAAATTCTCTGGTCATCTGAATATATAAACAAATATTTATTAAGGAATAAAAAACTTCCTACTCTTAAAATTCCACAAAAGCCTTAATGTTAAACATGTTCACTTTATATTTTAATATATTTGTAGTGCACTTCAGAACCATAGTTTATGGTTGATGTTGTTGAATAAACTCTTAGAAACACAGTTGCACAATATATGTCCTGCGAGGTCCTGCAGATAAAGTTGCTGGGTTGTTTCGTTGTTTTATTGGAGCCTCCTTGTGCCCTATTCACAGAGTAAAAATGCCTTGAAGGCAGTAAAGTCGCTTTCTGAAGCTCCTTCCCTGCTCCAGGTGCAGAGCACCTTCACAGAAATGTGGTATGGACATGGAACAGTTTGAAGGGTCCCACTTATTTTCAGGGAGAACCATGTATAAACACAATTTATTTAATGTGATTGAGGACCGCAGAAACTGAGACTGCTCTGACTCACACTGGGGACAGAACAGTCACAGCCTACAGCAAAGACTAAAGCTCTCAGTCCCCATGTCCTCTCCCCTACTATTCATACCCCAACAAGGTAAAAGGAAGAACAAGGTAAAAGAAATGACTGAAACAACAGTTTCCAGTTGCTGATAACCTCAAGGTAATATAAGCTCACAGATAAAGGAGTTCCCCTAAATGGAAGAAATATGATTCTACAAGTTACACACTTTTCTGAAAGACAGAATTAAAATATTTTTGTTATGTGGTGATGAAACAAACAAGCAGAAAAGATGCATCACTTGAAACACACCAGAGCGGGGAGAAGGTGGCAGTGTCACAACTGCCAGTCTGACCAAGTCTCCGCAGGAGGTGATGCAAGGCAATGTAACAAAAGTGTTCTTGCTGAAGCTTTCCTGCTTGAAGAGATTTATGACATGAAATTAGATCCACACTGGCAAAAGTTGTTTCTTTTACAACTAGTTTAAAATATTCTCAAGTTCAGGATGCTGATACCAAGTAAATAAACATGGCATTTTAAAATGAATGTGGTGCCAGGGAAAATGGCCAGAAAGCAGTTGTTAAGATGGTTAAATCATCTTTAGGTCATACCAGGAAAAAAAAAAAAATCCCACTCAAGTTTTCAGTGCTGGGTATGTTTTATTGGTTCTAATATAATTTCACTGATGGTAGTTATTACCATAACTGGGAACTGATGACAGTGGGCATGGAGGTCTTGGGTGCATTTAAGATGGGCTAAATGATACTAGACTATGAGTGCATTCTTGAATGGAACACAGTTTCAGTATTTAATGGTAATTTTAATGTGAAAAAGCCAATTTTTAGTATTTGAAGAAAAAACAGAGCCATGGCTTGCTATTTATATATTCCTATCCCAATGGATAGGAACTGAATAATACCTTGGCATTCAGTAAAACTTTTTTTTTTTTTTTATTTTTAGCATTCTACAGTGACAGAAAAGTATCTTGCTCACTCTTCTGCACTTTCAGTATTTCATTTATTCCTTCCAGTCAACTTGTTCTTTCTGGCATGCTTAGATAAATGGCAAAGTCATGAACCTTTACAGAACTGCAAGTAAGGAAACTGAATCAGATGAGATGAGATGATAGGAAAATAAAAAAAAAGGATGCATTCATTTGTTCTTCACTGTGTTTCCAACTGGAACGCAAAAAGCATTACAAATATAATAATCTATTGCTTTTACATAAAGTAGAGGTAGCTTTTATATATGCCATGGCAGCTGAATCTCCAGTCAGTTGGCATTTTATCCAGCATCTAGTATCAGTTTGAAAAATGCCTTCACTTTGCCAACCTCACATTGCCAAGTCACAGTTGAGAGTTGCAAGAGAACAAAGGCAAATTCAATAGCTGGAAAAATACAAGAGAGAAAAGACTGGCCTCGGACAAGATTTCATTTAATGCTGCTAGGAGCTCTAGCGCTGGCTAGAACTGTTCAAAAGCCTATATTGTTCTGCTCTTCCTTCAGGAAATAATATGTTAGCGTACCTCAAACCCAGTGGAGCAACCCAATGGAAAACTATGTAACGCATACACTGTCAGATGCTGTTCTTTGTAGGTGTGGCTAGAATAAAAAGTATCTCAGTTAACCTGCTCTGAAATAATTCAGGTATCTCTAGCCTTATGGTGAAATCTGCAGTAAAGACAAAGGCTCTTCTAAGTTTTGTTTTCAGAAATGACTGATAAGAAGCCCAAGTTTCCCAGTTTCTAAGTATTTTTGATGTTTTTTAAAATTGTACCCATATTCTAGCAAACCTACGAAAAAGCATGCCTGTTAGTTGGTATGTAATCTGTACAGAGGATATTGGCACTTGGGACAATTAACATTAACATTAATGGACTTTCTCAGATGCTCTTGTCTCTTCTCCCTGCCCATACTTTTTAAAAGCAAACATGGTTAAAAGTTGATGGAGAAAATGGTTTTGGAAAATTCTTGACAAGCTGATTTTCAGCTGATCCTTAAGCATGCATACAAGATGTATGCTTTGGAAAATACTTAAGATACAATCATACATTGATCTTTCCTGAGCACATCCATCACTCTCATGAGACATATCTTTTCAAAACTCTCTTTCATGCATACATCTCTATGATTTTGCAGGTACTTAGCATAATTCAAAACCTTTCTTTCTCCTATCTAAAGTTAATAAAAGGCTTCAGAAGAAGACAGAGAATAAAACTGGGGTCTTTTGGAATCAGTGAAGAACTTTAAGTGTTATTAGCATCACTCAAGATCAGCAGAGCCAAAAATCTTTCCTCATCAAGAGCAAAGAAAAAAAAAATGTTTACCATGTGATCACGGACCTTTCTGGACAAGTCTTGTCCATTTTAGTGGATTTGTGACAATATAGCCTGCAAGCCTTTGTCAGTTCTGTTGACTAACTCTGAGGTTTCAAGGAGTGCCTGAGAAGCATGCAGCTCCTTGGGCAATTTGACAACCATAACGTAGCATCCATCCTTTGCATCCACTGAAAGCTGAGTACCTCGCAGCTTTCCACCAGGACATTCAACTCTTTTTCTTCTACTGCCTCACACAGTGAGACTTGCATAGCCATAACTGACTCCTTAGCTTGTGTATGTGTCCCACAAACACTTCTCAGATCACAGCTTGACTTGTCTTTTACACTCATATAGACGTACATTTAATCACTTTAATCTTTCAGGCTGAACAAAGAGTTTAGCATTTTCAAGGATGCTCTTAAAATCACATTCCTTTTCAGTGATAGCTTGTTACCACCTTCCAGGAGCACAGGATGACTGCCAGGACTATTGGCCACAGATTCATGAGCCAAAGATTTTAGTGACTTGGTAGGCAGTAACAGTTCCTCTAAATCAGAGGGATGACTGAAGCTTGTGTTTTGCCTTAACTCTCAGCACTTCATTAGGTGTCTCCTAAATCTCTTTGAAAAACCTTGTATGGTGCCTACTGATAGAACATTATATTTGCCCTGGGTGGTGTGTGATTATTTTTAAAAACTGCTGCCTGGTGCAGAAAATGAACCTGTGTAAGAAGGAAAACATACGTTGAAAAACTCCTAAGAAAGGCTAGGACTGGTATTCTAACCAAGATGTGCATGAGACAGATAATGCTGTAAAGTTGTGAAAGCCACAGGTAATTTGACACTCTGCAGATGTTTTTAGTGGGAGGAGAAGCTCTGTAGAAATATTTTAATCTGATTACACAATTAATCATGTTGCCGGCTCAGAATTAAATAGTTTTCTAATTCAGATAGAACAAAGTAATTCCCAGCCAGGTTTTACAGTTGCCATTTACATTGGCAGAGATACAGAACAGGAAACCTAGGACAATCATTTTGTTATCTCAAATATTTCTCATCTTTCTCCAAAGCATATTAACTCTTCTCATTATTTCTTCCTCAGTTAAGGCCTTTGTTTCCTTCAGGTTAATGGATAATAGACTAATGAATAATCCATCAGCATGTGTATTCAGATTCTGAGTCAAGATGAATTCCTTAATTCAGAAAAAAAACCCCAACACCTTAGCAAATGCTAACCTTGTTGTGGTTTGTGGCATTTAATTTAGTCATTGTAAGTCACTAAATTCTCAAGTCAGGGCATTGTTTAGGACTTCTAACTATTGGTTACAGAGATGTTCTCATCCCCAATAGAGTTGGTGCCTCTTCAAGGTAAATTTATACTGTTTACAGACTTCTGATGAGTAGAATAGCACTGCTTAAAATGAAGGTTCTATGTATAGTATCAAAACATCTCCGTTGGGAACAGGGAAAAAATGGAATTAGCATTTCTTGCTATTGCCTAAATTTTACTATTCAGTCTACATGGAAAAAAAATATAAATGGGGTTATACTTATTAAAGCTCATGTCTTATCTTGCCAAATGTAGACCTAAAGAAGGTTTATTCATAGTTCAGTCAATGCCCTTAATAGTGAAACATGAATGGGAAGAATGTATGCCATAATTACCTTTTAATGGCAGCTTCATTTTGGAGAAAAAAAAAAAAAAAGTGCTGTAATTATTTAATCTAAAAATGAAGATAATTTGTAGAAAGCGATACTGAGTGTGTGAAAAGGTCAAATGTTGAGCTTCAGAATAAAAGACAGCTAAATATGTCTAGGCACGTGTTAATTGTGTATAGCAGAGGTCTTTACTTGGATGGGGAAGAGAACTAGTTTTACATTCAATTAATTAAAAAAATAACCTTACCTCAAAGCTTGGAGTAGATTTGAACAAATTGTCTTTTCTTTTTTTAAATTATATTTGCTAACGGCTGAAACTTTTTTTAAGCAGAGATGTCAAGTGAATTTTGAGAGGACTATTTTTAGTTTGTTAAGCCTGCAATTGACTTTTCTGTATCTCAGTGGTTGGCTTGTTTACCTGCAGTAATAAAACATCTCTGTTTTTGGAAAACTAACATGTCTTATATTTATACAATAAGACTTGTTTATATTTTTGGATTAATACAAAACTACTTTCTCATGGATCTATGCTGTCTCTGTGTAAATGAGCATGGGACCACGTATATACCTCCATCCTATATGTAAGAGAGGAGATCCATAGCAGAAAGCCTTTGGACGTGAATATCTCAGGCTGTAACCTCAGCCACTACACAGGTACCTTTTTTTTGTCCTAACAATTTCCTCACTGGCAGTGACATTTGCCTATCTGAAGCTGGTCCTGATGTGTAACATGGAAATGTTGGGTTTTCCCTATCTGTAAGTTAGGTTGGACTGTTCCACGCACTACCAGATAGCTTTGGAAATCAACGAGGTGACCACACTCTGTAAGTTTTAAGTCAGCCTCAGCATTTCATTTTATTCAAAATTCATCACTTCTGTTGGTTTCTTTTGTTTCCTATACTGTTTGCTTCTTATCGACCTGCTGTAGCTGTTTTCATTTCTTTTGCATACTGGATTGCTTTGACTGTGTTAATATGCTGAGACCCATTATTTTTATAGGAATGGAGTATAATTTTTTATTTTTTTTACTATAAGTACGTCATATAAAATGCCTAGCAGCTTGAGAATTCCAGAGATGCATTATGCGGAGCAGAAGTGAAAAACCCGCTTTTGTTAAAATGAGTGGAAATTATTTCAGGTGCAATGTTAAATGCAAATTACAGAATATATTATTTTGCTTACAAGATGGTCTTTGTGTAAACACAATAATGTGAAACCAAGGACAAGGATTATTTATACAGCTTAAATGACTTGTTTACTGTTTCTTTTTGAAAAGTTAATATCTTTGAATATTTTCCACTTTTGATGAGGCAGTTTTTACCACGTTCTTTTTTTGCTAAAGTAGCATTTCTCCGACATCAGATATGGATCCTATTACAGTCACGATAGACTTAATTATAGAAAGGGAATAACTCTGCTGGGTCAGAATGGATTTAAAATTACAGAAGCTGCTTGACTAAATTTCAATGCTGATTCTACAAACAGCTCCATATGTTACATTTCTGTTCCTAGCTGAGTCCCATGAAGTGAGCTGGGCACCGTCTATACAGAGACAGAAAGAAGATCAGCCCTGTATTAGCGTTTGTATCAACTGAAATATTTCTACTTGCCTGTTATTCAGAGTAAAAGAAATCTAGATTCTTGGGATAATGCAGTGCTCATTTTTCATGCTAGGAGAAAATTTACTTTAGGAAAACAGGTAATAAATAAGAAAGGACTACAGGTGCTGTTTCCCTTTTTTTTTTTAAAAAAAAACAAACCAACCAAACCCAAGCTATCTTGCTCTGTTCCTCCGGAAGGCACTGATTTCCATTCAAGCAGAGTTACTGCTGAGCTCTTTTAACCCATTCTTGTCTCTTACTAGTTTCTCCCTTGCATTTCTGGACTTTTCTGGGAGCCTGATTAAAGCTATTCAGCAGATTGCATATTCACCATTTTATTATTGTCATTGTTCCTTTTTGGTACTTTGGTATTCTAAATGTGTCTACAACTTTCATGGCTCTCTGGTACTGGACAAAGCTCTTCAGCTGTTAAAAAGCTTCTGTGATGATTTGTAGAGCATCCTGGAGATGTCCAATGCTTTTCTTTAACGCGCAATGAAAAGCAGCCCCTAGACAGTGTAACAGATGAAGTATTAATGTTTCACAGGAATCAACAGATTTACGAACCAAAGTGCATCAGTTTTTGTTATTATGAGCATTTCTCACAGGAGAGCTTCAAAATTTCCATTTTGAACATACTGACAGTTAGAACCTTGTGCAAATACTTTTCCCTTCTTTCATTTTTATCTAAATCCTTCAAAAGGAATACTGGGATTTATGTGTTTGTTTTACTTTAGATAATTAAAATGTTGATATAATTGAGCATGGGGAATAGATCTAATGGGAAACAAAAAAGTATCCCGAGGTAAAATGGCTTTTGAGGGGGTCATAGCTATAGTACTCTGAGTCAGCCCCATTTGCTTAGCTGCATGTAGAAAGCCTGACTAGCATTGGTGTATGCAATTATATTATAAGCTGTATGTATGTATGTCTAAACTATGCACCAACACTATAAATACCTACTGCTGCTTGATTTTAGCAGGCATATTGGTAAAAAGGCAAACCAGACCCGTTACAGGGTCACAGACCTGAACTTTTTCCAGCAGCTGTAGTCTTACGGGGAGGCTGTCATGTCCCCCAGGAGGCAAAGGACAGCAAAGGAACGCTCTTCTCATGCAAGCAGCATGAGCAGCTGTTGATAGCCTGGCTTCCTTTTTCAGAAGCATTAATCTTTTCAGTACTCCTCTTGCAGAATAAGACGTGCACTGGGAATATTCTCTCTTGCACTGAGAGAAGAAATCACCTCCTTTCCAGTTTTTCAGGTGCATGAGGCAGATGCCCATGTGTTTCAGCTATATTGCTATAGGCACTGCTGAGCTTGATGTCCATAGGTAAGTACCAACAAGTGCCATGTAAGTGTGCTAGAGAATGAATCACTGCTGTTAGAGTGACCAAGCACTCTGTTGAAGGTAATAGGGTGACATTGGCTCATATGCTTTCAGGAAAAATTCCTGAAAACATTTTTATGGACTTTCTTTCATTACATACTTACATTTGGTGATCTGACAAAAGCAATCCTAGATTAAGTGCGTGACTTCACTGCAGAATTTTTTTTTCTGCTTCCTTGACTGATGGGAGAATAATAGTTTTGTTTATCTTCTGCTGTCCTCGGCACCTGGTAATTTCTATTCTTTTCCCTCTAGATTGTTTTTCCCTTCTGTAGGACAGATTGGAACCATGGACCCAATCTCCTCCTACTTTATACACTATGCAGACACTTACAGGTGTGTGCATAGTGTCACCTTACCAAAATGGCAGTGCTTTGCAGTGATATAAATTAGAAGGTACAAGCAGTACAAGCAATATAAAGAGCAATACAAGAGATAATCAAGTCCCAGGGAGAGGGAGGAATGATGTTTAAGTCTTACACCATCTGGACATGACTTTTTGTGAGTGCTTATGAGTTTAAAATATCTGTAGGTGCTGAGGCATCTGAAGGTTCAGCGGCATATGCCATTTTTATGTGAGGAGCAGCTGAGTCCCAGATCAGGGATTTACTAGCTGTTAGAGGGAGATACTCCTTAAGAGACTGGAGCAGACAGATCAAGCTACTTACTTTTTAGAAGCTGCCTTTATAAAATAAGTTTTCTCTTATTTTATTCCCCTCCAGCCTGTCCTTTGCATAAAGCTATGCCAGCTTTTGTGTTTGGCTATGTGTAAGGACTGGGAAAACGCGCCTGTGCAAGGATGTTGCCTGAATTGGCAATACAGATCTCTTTGTTGGAAGGAGTTGAGAAAAAGCTGGCTGTAATCTGCTCAGGCTGAAAAAGGCTGAGCACAAAGCTTTAAGTCATATAAAAGTAGACTGCAGAAAGAAAAGGACCCTGAGGAGGGCTTGTAACAGCAATGTCCTACAGAGTAACTAGTGAATCATCACATTGACTACATAATATCATTAAATGCCATCTACTTGGCTCTGTTTATTAGAAAAATTGTGTACTGTGTTTTCATCCCCTTCACAGCTGCGTAACACCAGTCACTTGAAAATTCTTTAAAGGGTCTCTAATCTCAGAATACCACCTCTGAGTATCTTTTGCCCCAGCCTTGTTTTTACATGCTTTGGTGGAAGGGTAGCCTAATGCCACTTAGTGTAAAATGTGCCTGCACTGGTAAGAACATAATAAAGCTTTTCTTGTGCTGCCCTATAGCTGAGCCAAGACATAAGACAATGCTGAGGTGAGACACTGCCATGAACTCTTTACACATGCAACTAAAAGGTAGACAAAAATAATTTCTCACAGGTCAGCTCATTAAGGATGCCACTGCAGTATGAGGAAAAAACAGGCTCCCAAATTACTTTTTTCCTTTCCTTTTCTCTTTTTTTGGGAGCTGAACCACATTTGCTTAATGAGCTTTGGCATGAAAAATGATCTGTAATTCTTTCTTCCTACTATTTTCTATAAAAATTGTGCTGAGGGAGCAAGGAAGAGTACCTGGCAAACAAATGGGTATGTTCAGAGAGAAACGACCATTAGTGGGGAATAAAAAGTGGCAAAATAGCTCTTCCTACTCTCCCCAACCCCTTCCCCAAGATAAAGCAAATGTTAGGGCACAGAGGGGTTGGAGTCTTGAGTGGCAGGAGCTCCCCTGGTGCAGGCAGGGTCTCACAGCCAGAGATCCCACTGCCCCAGCCAGTGAGCAGGGCAGGCCCCTGGCGTTTTCTTAATCATATTACTGGTGGGTGAACTGATACCCAGCACTTATAGCTAAGAGTTGCCTCCAGTCTTTCTTTTTTTAAAAAAAAACATTTTCATCTGTGAATTTTTCTTACCTAATCTTTTTCTGTCCTATTTTGCAGGACAAGGAGTCTGTACTCTTGGTGGTCGCTATTACATTTACACTGTCATTCTGTGAAGCAGCTGAAATAGAATTAATATGGTGAGCTGAGTTGGAGCTTCCTGGCTGTCATAGTGATTTTGAAGTATTTTACCACTTATCTGGAAAATGTTACATACCTCTGCTAAACCATCCATTTGTGGTCTGGCCAGTATTATGCTATTATTCCAGTGTTACTGCTGATAAGAAAGGTATTGGAACTGGTGCTGTGAGCTGTGTAACAGACTATGGTGTAGCCTGCAATATTTTCTTTGTTGGCAGAGCTGGCCCACGAAATTCCTGCCTCTCCATCCTATCCTCTAGACTTTCATTCCCGTGTTTGTGCTGCAGTTTGCTCAGTTCTGCTCAAGCAGATTTGCTAGGCTTTGCTGAAAACAAGATCTGATCTAATGCAGGTTCAAAAGAGGAGTATTTTTGAAATCCACATCACTTCAGGACGTAGTGTAGATCTAGTGATGTGGGTCTACAATATCTTCACTGACCTAAGCAAATACTGGCTTGGTAAAAACTGAATCCAGTCCCGTGTGTAATCCTCCCTCACAGGTTTATGTTGTTTAAAAGAGATTTTAAAAAGCATCAAGCTGATAAGACTGTTTTTCAAGAAGTAGAAGCTGCTTGTTCTGGAAGCAATTTACTGCTGACCAAACCCTCAAGCAGGAACAGCTAGGGAAGATGTATGCATAGTGAAAAAAAGACTTTAAAAAAATGAAGAATGAATGAATAAATAAATAAATATCTCGTCATTTTTAAAATCTTTTTTATTTCAAATCCTACAGGTATTATTTAATTTTCAAAGTACTGAACATTCACTGAATTGCCACTTACAG
>JAVSBS010015962.1:0-29649 GCA_033124195.1 Coracias cyanogaster
TCCTGACACCCACCCTTCAGATATTTATAAACATTGATTAGATCCCCTCTCAGCCTTCTCTTCTCCAGGCTAAACAGTCCCAGGGATTTTAGTCTTTCCTTGTTATGAGAGATGTTCCAGTCCCTTAATCATCCTCATAGCCCTTCATTGGACTCTCTCCAGTAGTTCCCTGTCATCCTTGAACTGGGGAGCTCAGAACTGGACACAATATTCTGGATGTGGCCTTACCAGGGCAGGACAGAGGGGAAGGAGAGGAGAACCTCCCTTGACCTGCTGGTCGCGCTCTTCTTAATGCAGTCCAGGATACCATTGGCTTTCTTTGCCACAAGGGCACATTGCTGTCTCATGGAGAACTTGTTGTCCAGCAGAACTCCCAGGTCCTTCTCCACAGAGCTGCTTTCCAGCAGGTCAACCCCTAACCTCTATTGGTGGATTGGGTTATTCCTCCCCAGTTGCAGAACCTTATACTTGCCATTGCTGAACTTCATGACATTCCCTTCAGCCCAGGACAACTGCAAACATACTGGAGAAATCAGTGTCACCAGGGTGCAATGTCACCCGAGACATTTTCTCCGCACCTCCAAGACCCTGTCTGTGTCTGTACCTGTGGAGTGCTGAAGTCATGGCAAGCAGACTTCACTTTCCCTAACTTCAGTCATCTAGAAGTAAGGTTCAGACTAAGCTTATGAAATAACCTCAGCCAATGGCCAGAGAGGCAAAGAAAGGCATTTCAAAGGGTGATTCGCTTCCCCTATTGATTAGAGAGGGAACTTAATAATTAATTGAAGCTGAATACTTAACTTTTAGACAGCTGAAGTTGTGTGACATGAATACCTCCAAAGTCTGAAATCTGTAAGAACATCTGCAACAACTCTGGAGACTTTTACTCTGTACTTAACAAATTGCCGCATCTGCTGTGATTTTAAGTAAGGGCCTATTGTCGGTAAAATTGAGGCTTCAGTAATAAGCTTGACATTTAAAATTGTGTTAATGAATTGAAAGACCTAGAGAGACCATTTAAAATTACATGTCTTTCTATCTGTGCACTGAGTATATAATGCTAGTCTGCTACTAATTTCTGCGTAGCTTAGCAGGGTACTCAGCCTATTATCTTACTCATTTCATCTGGAGCAGAATTCAAGACTGACAAGTACCACAGTGCATATCATTATCAATCACTGCCACTCTTTCTGCAGTTGTCTTAATTGTACTTCATTACTTGTATCAATATCTTGTATTCCAGGACTTCAAATAAAATGACATTAGTTTTAAAGGTGCTAGAGAGGTTAGTTTGGAGTTTGGCAGCTCTGGAGACTGTTGAATAGGGAAAACAGATTGCCAGATGCAGAAAGCTTACAATTTTTTCTTCTATCTGATATTAACTTTTCTCTTAGTGTGATTTTAACTTTTGTTTTCCAGTCCAATAAATCATATGTAATGGATTGTATTTTGATCATCACCTCTGATTCTGGAGATTTTAGACTGAGGTTTGAATCTCCTAAAGGGACCTTGTTTTTCAGTCATATGAGCCTATAGCTTCTTTTCGATGCCACCAAGAACCTTAATTTTCCACCTTGGATTCCCTTTACAAATCTACAGTCATTGGTTTAAGTAAGAAAACATAATAGAAGTACTAAGAAATAAGCAACTGTCACCAACTGTGCCCTACATTTCATTATGGTTACAAAGCATTTTAGGAGTCTTTGGAATGTTCAGATACTAAAATGCAAATCTTGGCCAGTACCTTTCAAAGCTGACAAATCATTTGGGACATTATTTCTTAAGTACACACCTTGAGACCTTGACTAAAATTGCTGGATTTGACAAATGTGCCAACTCCCAACCTCTAAAAATCAATTCCTTTCAGTCAGTTGAATTAAATCTCCAGAAACGTTGACTGCTAAATGTACTGATCTTATGTTTAGGACAAAAAAGGCTTGCTTCTTCCTTCCCATACTATTGTTTTCTATCAATCAGATTACTGAGCAATCTTGGCTTAGATGGAGATTTTCTGTACAAGTTTTCTTTTGACCTTGAATATTAAATTTGGCTCTGGCAAAAAACACCAACAAGAATTTCAAGGTTTGTTTTTATATTTGTCCCTTTTATTTGGTGCCAAGAAGTCTTTTATTGCAGAATTATTTCTCAACTCCATTCCTTTTAATAAGTATGTTTGCAGTATCTCCTGCCCATTTCCCCCTTGCTTCCCAATTGAAGTGGCGTAATTTTGTACTTATGATCAATGACAAAAGTAATTCCAGTTTTCGAAATGCCGTGTTGAGAAATCTGATTATCTCAAAACAGAAGCAACAGGAGGCTCATCTTCACAAAGTGTGTGCTGTCAAGTTCAGAGAATAGAGTTATGATATTAAGTTAAGGCCACTTATGATATAATCCCATGTCCAGGTCTTAAGATTTTCATCAATGAGATGAAGAAGAAACCCACCACCTATGACTGCAAAAAGTATCTCTTAAACAGGAGTGCCTGCATTTGGAAAAACATATAGCCTATTATTTAATCATCTTATTTTGATGTGTAAGTCTGAAAGGTCCATCAGTCACCGCTTCTTTTCAATGCATCTTTTTCTTTCCCTGTTACTTCTAGTAGCTGATGGGAACTTCACCTTTCTGATGCAAGGCTCAGTTTTTGTTGGGAGTGCTTTTATCTCCTTTGATTGTAGGTGAGCTTCAGACAGCTCAGGAGCTGGCAAACTTGCTGCCTGCCTCAAAGCCTGCAGACAGCCCCTATTCCTGTAACACTGAAAGCTGCAGCACTCCCATTATATGACATTCCCTTGCATACTTGAGGTGACAGCTGATGGGCTTCTTTGATGGAGAACAGTTTGGTGGGGAGAGCAGATGTGGCAATGCCTTGCCCTCAGGTAAGAAGGGCCCCTGCTGTCTCCTAAGTGAACAGAGATTAAAAGGGTTGATGAGATTTGGAAGATTTTAAGAGATTTTATTGTCTGATAGGTAAAAGCAGGCCACTCTTTCTCCTCTTGAGCTTTCCTGCTTTTTCCTACTGCCCTGAAACCCATCCTGGAATAAAAGTGACAATGCAGGAACAGGCAGAAGCAACTATTGGGTTAGTCTTCCATCACAAGAATGAAGAATAATTTGTCTAATTTCTGGAATAGGAGGCTCTGCCATCTGCAAATCAGGACCTGTATCCAGTTTCGGGTCCAGTTTCTCAAGTTGGCCCTCAGATACTGACATCACCACAATCAGCGACTGCTCTCTAAAATGTGGACATTAATCCCAAGTGCTTCACATTGATATCAGATTATGCACAATTGGGATTCAGTGGGAGAGACATAAATGTTAAGAGATTAAGAGATGACTTAGTGGATTTGCCTGCTGTTACTCAGAGTGCATCACTTAAGTGGACCTAAAGTTTCCTCTTAGTTGTGGAATTTGCATCATGACATAAATTCACAGAAATAGTTTGCCAGACATTGCAGTGGGCACAGCCCTTGGAAGCACATGTGCAGGAATTGATTCATTGACTCACCAAATTAAATCGTGTTTTAAGCATTAGACTGACAGCTGCTGAGCAATTAAAAGAAGGGCCTGTTCTCAAATGCTGATAGAGAGAATATAGCCAACACCTTTTAAAATGTACCATTACAACATACTTTGAGACAGGTTTCAGTCCCTTGCACTTATTATTAGCAAATTTGACAGCGTAGGAAGGCTTTCATCAAACCAGTCCTGTCCTTCAACATTGCCCTAGAACGGCAGACAGGAACTGCTGAAGAAAAATGAAACAACTTTCCTTCCTGCTTTGGGCCACAGTGAATGGGAGTATAATTGCCATTCCCACATCGTTTTCAGCAATTTTCTGTTTGTAATAATGAGACTTTTTGTTGTTGTTGTTTAATCACAAATGAGCCAATATTGCAAAGAGGCAGTTGTTTGTAGTCTTACCTTTTGTATGAGTAGGAGCCAGACTGTTGCTGCTGACATCAGTGCTCAGCTGCCCACTGAGCCTGATGTCCTGCACTGGCAAGTAAACATGAGCCCCAGCATTGCCTGGGGGTGATGACTGCCCCTCTAGCAGACACCCACCAGAGACACTCCTGCAGCTTTTTTGTTATTGGAGACTTCAATCATGGGGATGAACTTCCCAAACTCAACACATCCTGGCAGCAATTTGACAAGGTAGCGAGTTTGTCTGCCCAGGCTGGCAAGCTGGTAACAACAGAAGAGGAGAAGGCTGAGGTACCCAACAACATTTTTGCATCAGTTTTCATTGTCAGCCTCTCTTCCTATACCTCCTGAGTTGATGGACTGCAAGACAGGGACCAGGGGAGCAAAGTCCCTCTCACCATAAGAGAAGATTAGGTTTATGACCACCTGAGGAACCTGAACATACATAAGTCTGTGGGACCTGACAATTTGCATCTTAGAGTGCCAAGAGAATTGGCTCATGTAGTTGCGAAGCCACTCTCCATAATATTTGAAAAGTCACGGCAGTCAGGTGAAGTCCCTGGTGACTGGAAAAGGGGAAACATTGCACCTACTTTTAGAAAGGGAGGAGGACCCTAGGAACTACTGACCTGTCAGCCTCACCTGTGTGCCTGGGAAGATCATGGATACTAGAAGCTATGCTAAGGCACATGGAGGACAGGAAGATGATTCGAGAGAGTCAGCATGGCTTCAAGTCAAGAAGACAGGGCAAGTCTTTCCTGACCAATCTAGTGGTCTTCTGTGATGGAGTGGCTACATCAGTGAACAAGAGAAGAACTATGGATATTGTCAGTCTGGACTTCTGTTAGGCCTTTGACACAGTCCCACACAACATCCTTCTCTAAACTGGAGAAATATGGATTTTATGAGTGGATTGTTCCATGGATGAGGAATTGGTTAGATGGTTGCATCCAGAGAGTAGTGGTCAATGGCTCAATGTCCAGCTGGAGATTGGTGACAAATGGTGACCCTCAGGGTCCATGGGACCAGTGCTGTTTAATATCTTCATCAATGACAGAGTGGGATCAAGTGCACCCTCAGCAAGTTTGCAGATGGCACCAAGCTGAGTGGTGCAGTTGACACAACTGAGGTATGGGATGCGACCCAGGGGGACCTGGACAAGCTGGAGAAATGGGCCCATGTGAATCTCACGAGGTTCAACAAGGCCAAGTGCAAGAACCTGCACCTGGGTCAGGGCAACCCTCGGTATGAATACAGGTTGGGGGATGAAGGGGTTGAGAGTAGCCTTGTGGGACATGGATGAGCAGCCCTATGGAGAAGGACTTGTGGGCACTGGCAGATGAAAAGCTGGACATAAGCCAGCAATGTGCACTTGCAGCCCAGAAAGCTAATTACATCCTGGTCTTCATCAAAAGAAGCATGGTCAGCAGGTAAAGGGGGATGATTCTGTGCCTCTACTTTGCTCTTCTGAGACTCTACCTAGACTTCTGTGTCCAGCTCTGGAGTCCTCAGCACGGGAAAGACATGGACCTCTTGGAGCAGGTCCAGAGGAGGGTCACAGAAATGATCAGAGGCAGGAACACCTCTCTTATGAAGAAAGGCTGAGAGAGCTGGGGGTTGTCCAGCCTGGAGAAAAAAAGGCTCCAGGGAGACCTTATTGCAGCCTTTCAATACTTACAGGGGTCCTATAAGGAAGATGGGGACAGTCATTTTAGCACAGCCTATTTTGACAGGACAAGGGGTAATGGTTTTAAACTAAAAGAGGGGAAAATCGTACTAGATATAAGGAATAAATTTTTTACAGTGAGGGTGGTGAAACATTGGCCCAGGTTGCCCAGAGAGGTGGTAGATGCCCCATCCCTGGAAACCTTCAAGGTCATCTTGGATAGGGCTCTGAGCAACCTGCTCTAGTTGCAGATGACCCTGCTCCTTGCAGGGGGATTGGACTAGATGACCTTTAAAGGTCCCTTCCAACCCGAACTATTACATGATTCTATAATTCCTTATGTTTTTTCCTACTCATTTGCACAATGCCTGGCAGTAATTGTGCCTCTTCCCTTCTCTGCTCTGTAATTTCTTTGGTGAAAGAACAGAGTTTGTAGCTGTTTGAAGAAAACCCTTTCCTTCTGAAGACAAGCAGACAGTACATTTGGGATAACTTTCCAGTGTTAAACCCTCGTTTGAAGAAGCTTGTGATTCACAGGACATGCATAAATGCTACCCACTGCTCACCACCTCTCGCTGTTATGCAATCTCTCGAATCTGATAAACACTTCTAAGGCTTTGTCATAATCTCTTTATTCAGTATGTGAACAGTCTTCTGTAGGATAGCATGTAATTGATATAGTTTGACTTTCATTGTACTGCAGATTTAAATCCCCATGGAGGATCCTAGTTTATCAGAGGTGAGAAGTCTTCCATTTGGGAAAAAAAGGTCTCAGTTCAGTACAGACTGCTCTCTAGTGAGGCTGAGGTGAAAAAGCTATTTTAATGAAAAACTAAAACTTGGAATAAAGAAAAAGGTTCATCATCAAGACTTTGAGGGAAATAATGGAAAAATCTCACTTCCAGGCCAGCAGACCCAAGCTGTTGCAGGAGAAAACAGTTTTATGGCACAAAGGCAGCAAGCTGTCAGAGGGGGAAATTTTCCTGTTGTTAGATCCGTTCTGCCCGGTGAGGACTCCGTACCCACTTGCACTGGAGATACTCCCTTTGGGAGTGCCATGGGGAACTTCTCCCCATGGATGGGAAGAGGCAAGTTAAAATGGAAAATATGCTTGGATTGTCAAGCCTGTAGATAACTGGGTTTGTGATGCCAGTTGGATGCAACAGTGGGAGACCTTGTAGACCTCTACATAGACTTGTAGGGGGGTAGCTGTATGGTGGTCTGTTTTTGCTGAAATATTCCCGGTGTCATGTGACAGTACAGAAAGATGGAAAATTAGTCTCAGATTGTGGTTTAGGAAATGAGGAAAAGACATGATGCAGAATTAATCTTCACTGGAAGCTTTTCAAAATGTGGATTCTACGTTTAGAAATGTTAGAAATAGAACGTGGTGTTCAAAATGGGAAAAGTTATATGGGAGATTAATGAACTCTGAGAAGGCAAAGAGGTCTAGAAAGGCATGTCCTCTGGGGTGAAGGCATGAAAAACTCTACCTCTTCAGCGAAGTGGTGGTGTAGAGACTGATAACCCAGGAGAGAAACAATGAAGATCAGCGTGAAGAAAGAAGTCCTATTTAAACAAAGTGCTTGTGTGTGTGCACACACACACAAAGGTAACTGCATCACTGAAATGCTCGCAGTTTGAAAGCTGAAATCAGGGAATAGATATGTTTGCTTTTAAATTTGGAAGTTGACATAGCAGGCACCTCGTAAGTGGAAAGGAAAAAATGATAATCACCGGGATATTGTAACACCTAGGAAAAAATTACTAAAAAAAATTTTAAAAAAGAGTGGCTGCCCAGCTCTAACAGTGGTGCTATATGTTAAAGAAGACATGCATGCAGTCAAATCACATAAATAGGTTGTGTGACTCAAAACACAAAATCAGCATGGATAAAAATTCCAGACCTAAATAGCAAAAACGTGGTGTTAAGACTATACTTCAGACCAGGATGGATGGAGAAAATGACTATAACATACTAATAGAAGTTAGAGAGATGACAAATGCAGAAAACTCAGTGAGAGTGAGGCAATGAGTTGCTTTATATAAATTAAATGTGTTTTAGTGGAGAAGGTTGGTGTTTCTTTAAGGTTATGAATGTTGGAGGATCATTCTTAAACCAGACCACAACAGGACTACAGGATGACTTAGGCGGGGAAGGACTTCAGGAGTTCTCTGCTCCAGACTCCTGCTCATATCAGGGTCATATCTGAGGTCAGATCAGGCTGCTCAGGGCTTCATTTACTCTAAAATTAGTAAAGAAATTCTTACAACATGGTGCTTAGATCAGTGGAAGCTGCTTAGTCGTGAAAGAATTTAAAGGGCATTTTGAAGTTGCTAAATAGTAAGTTGTTATGAATGTCCTGTTGATTAAAGCTGCCTCAGTAACAGAAAAGCTGACAAATGTGGCTGTGATTTTCCACCTGGATTCTACAGGTGGAAACAGAGACCCATGGACTACCTTCATCAAACTGAACTACAGTAATGAGCAGAATCAGCAGATGCATGGAAAAATGCGGACTCAGAAAGGACCAGCAGATCTTCTGTAGAGTTTGTAGCTAAGAGCCAGTGAGAACAGGAGCTAAGGCAATGTGGTACATGTACTTGGGTTTCCAGAAGGCTTTCAGGAAAATCCATCATTAAAGACTCTCAAGGATAATAAGATGCTGAGGATCAAGGAACACATTTGCTCATGGACTAATAACTCATTGAAAGATGGGGGAAAATTAAGCCATGAATATTAGAGGTATTGCAAAGACTTTTGAATTTTCTGTGGGAGTTATTAAATCTCTTGCTGGAGGTGGGGAAGTATCAAGTAAGTATTTTATGGAAGGTCATAGCTGTACTTTCATTTAATAGCATTTCCTTCTTCAGTGACATGTGACAAAAGAAACAAATGTCTCTTAGTTGCATAAAAGCAGTAGCACATCAGGACCTTTCGGGATTTCATTCAGTTCCTTTTTTTCCATTTCTCGTTCAGTCAAGCCTTTTTGGAGAAAGTGATTCTGCACTGTGAAGAGTGGTGTTTCTTCTCTGTCATGTAAAAACTTTACTTCACTCTTTTTTTTTTCTGTTGTGATGTATTTGGCTAATTAACTGATTAAAGAGGATTTCCTTTTGAAAAAAGAAACTCTTTTCATAGAATCATTGAATCATCAAATCATTGAGTCATTGAATCATTTACGTTGGAAAAGACCCATAAGATCATCAAGTCCAACTGTAAACCTAACACTTCCAAGTCCACCACTAAACCATGTCTCTAAGCATCACATCTACACATCTTTTAGATACCTCCATGGATGGCGACCCAACCCCTTCCCTGGGCAGCCTGTTCCAATACTTGACAACCCTTTCTGTGAAGAATTTTTCACTAATATCCAACCTAAATCTTCCCTGCACAATTTGAGGCCATTTCCTCTTGTCCTATTCCTGTTACTTTGTTGAACAGACCAACACCCACCTCACTACAACCTCCTTTCAGATACTTCTAGAGAGTGGTAAGGTTCCCTCTGAGCCTCCTTTTCTCCAGGCTAAACAACCCCAGTTCCCTCAGCTGCTCCTCATAAGACTTGTGCTCTAGACCCTTCACCAGCTTCATTGTCCTTCTCTGGACACACTCCAGCACCTCAATGTCTTTCCTGTAGCGAGTGGTCCAAAACAACACAGTATTGAGGTGTGACCTCACCAGTGCCAATTATAGGGGGACAAGGACTTCCCTAGTCCTCCTGACCACACTATTTCTGATACAAGACAGGATGCTGTTGGCCTTCTTGGCCTCCTGGGCACACTGCTGGCTCATGCTCAGCCAGCTGTTGATAAACACCCCTGGGTCCTTTTCCACCAGGCAGCTTTTCAGCCACTTCTTCCCAAGCCTGTAGTGTTGCATGGGGTTGTTGTGGCCCAAGTGCAGGACCCAGCACTTGGCCTTGTTGAAGCTCATACCATTGGCCTTGGCCCATCATCCAGCCTATCCAGATCCCTCTGTAGAGCCTTCCTACCCTCAAGCAGATCAACACTCCCACCCAATTTAGTACCGTCTGCAAACTTGCTGAGGGTGCCCTCGATCCTCTTATCCAGATTATTGATAAAGATATAAACAGAACTGGCCCCACTATTGAGCCCTGGGGAGCACCACTTGTGACCAGCTGCCAACTGGATTTATCTCCATTTACAACTCTTTGGGCCTCGCCATCCAGCCAATTTTTTATCCAGGAAAAACTACACTTGTCTAAGCCATGAGCAGCCAATTTCCTCGGGGAGATCGTTGTGGGAAACGGTGTCAAATGCTGTACTAAGGTAAACAGCAAACAACATTCACTGCCTTTCCCTTGTCCACTAAGCAAGTCACCTTGTCACAGAAGGGATCAGGCTAGTCAAGCAGGACCTGCCTCTCATAAACCCATGCTGGCTGAGCCTGGTCACCTGATTGTCCTGTATGTGCCGCATGATGGCACTCAAGATGGTCTGCTCCATAACCTTCCCCAGCACCAAGGTCAGACAGGCAGGCCTGTAGTTCCCCAGATCCTCCTTCTGGCCCTTCTTGTAGATGGGTGTCATGTTTGCTAACCTCCAGTCAACTGGGATCTCTCTGGTTAGCCAGGACTGCTAAGTTATTTTGCTTCTATTTAGGCTCCTGAAGGTAAATATAATACTTCTAAAAGTTGACCTGGCTGGGGATTGCAGTAACAAGCGTGTGTTGATATGTCCCATATCTCAGGACAGGAAGGCACCTTGCAGAATAGCCTCAGGAGCCATGGAGCTCTGCTCAAGATGGAAGTCTATGCTTCAACCATCTCTGGTGGCCTCTGCACCTTTCAGTGAGGGGTCCCTGGGCCCTGATGTTTCCCAAGGCCCATGTTGATCTCCCAGAGACAGTGTCCAGTGTGTTGGTGTACATGTGGTTTAGAGGTTGCTGTGATGTCTGGAAAACATGTCTTGTGAGGAGTGCCTGAGGGAACTGGGATTGTTTAGCCTGGAGAAGAGGAGGCTGGGAGGAGACCTCATTGCTCTCCAGAACTACCTAAAAGGAGGCTGTGGTGAGGCAGGTATAGGTCTCTCCTCCCAGGTAACTGACAACAGGACAAGAGGTAATGGCCTCAAGTTGCACCAGGGAAGGTTTAGATTGGATATTAGGAAGAAGTTCTTTATTGAAAGAGTGGTTCTTTCCAAGCTTAATGATTCTATGATTATCCTGCTGTGAGGGCTTTTCTCATGTGGTGCTGTTCTGGGCAGGGCCAATCACACCTCAGATGCTATGGAAATATGGTGCAGAGGCCCATCTGGCACTGAGGTCTGATTCGCTACATCCTGGTGCCTCAGGGCCCACAGAACAAGTGCCCCTATATGGACCCAGACTGTCGTGTAGCTGTGGGAAGAGTGGCAGGAAGCCACTGATTTGGGTATTTGGAATCTGTTGGGCTGGCTGATGGTGTGGTCCTCAGAAATACTGTTTGGGCCTTTTCCACAGGTTGAAACAGGGATTTCAAATGCTGCTTTAGGTTCGGAAAAGATGAGGGCAGGAAACTGAGGTTATCTCCTCGGTGTTGAGGGGGCTGCAGTGAGAGGCAGAAGAGCTCAGGCTCCACTGACTTCCTCACTGTGAGCTACAATGAATGCAAACCAATTATCTCTCAATGAAAATTTTGAGAACAGTTAAAAAAAACCCAGATACATATTTTGTTATTAAAATAAACCCATGAAAAATTGAAGTAGGTTGTGCTGAAAACTTTCAAAATGTGCTCTCTAATTTTGTACAGCCTACATTGTGAAGCTAAAAATGATACTTATATTTCAGTGTTGCTATGGTTACTGATACTATTCTTTTGAGTCTTCAGAGGAAATGCATTGATTGTGTCAAAGAGGAGGCTGTATACGGGTTATAACCTTGGACCCTCACGAGTGTTTCATTTATATTGGTCTAATTTCAGACTTTCATGGCCTAAGCTACACTTAGCTGAAGTAGATGTAGCTTCATTTTTCTGTTTTTGTACAGGCAAGTTTAAACTCTAACAGACAAAGTTGAAAGTTTTGGCCTGAATTCCCACAAGACAGAATTTTTTGTTCATTTACTATTGCTCCCCAAAGGACTTAATGAGATAAGTGTATTATTGAATGTCCTGATAGACTTTCCAATTTAATGTTATGAATTCCATGTATTTAAGAATGCAGAAAGTATTCTTGCAACCAGAGATATTTGTTCTTTGAAGACTTTTTCCATCTACTTTCTCCCATCTGTGCCTCCCAACACTGACTCCATGTGCCATTTGCTGTGAATCACAGCACCACAGGATAGCTCAGGCTGGAAGAGATCTCAGGAGGCCTCTGGTCTAACCTCCTGCTCACAGCATGGCCAGCTCTGAGTTCTTTATTCCATTGTGGGGTCTTTATTCCATTGTGGCTTGAAAACCTCTGAGGATGAAGTGTTGGTTTCTGCCCCAAAACACCTGTGATTTCCATGTATAGTAGAGATAAAAAGGAAGAAGAGGAATCAAGTCACAGGAGGGGATTAAGGCCATACAGAGACCTGATGGCAGAGCCAGGAGCAAAGGCCTGATTTCTGATACTCAAGTCAAGTCAACAGAATTCAACAAAGTACTCAATAAACACTGATTTTACGGAGTTTCCAATGTCTCCTGAAGCAACACAGCTGTGCAGCCCTTCACTGAAGGCAGGCCTCTCGCTGGGATGATGTCTATCATCAGGACATGCAGTCATGTGACAGTTAAGAAGACCATCTGATAGCTCTGGTGCCAAGACCACTCAGGCACATTTAGCTTGTGCCTGTGCTGGGAGAGAATGAATTAATTAAAGCAGGCATGGTTCTGCATTCATCTTCCTACCTGGTTGTGCTGGATGGAGTGGCTTATGGCTGTTAGCATGTGGTGGTGCTGCGATGCCCCAGGGAAGGAAAGATAAGAGGTGCTGCTGCTTGATGATAATGCCTTTCAGCAATGAACTGCAAGTGGTTTGAGGTGAGTATGTGGCTGATTTAAAATAAGGAGACACGCAGAATTGGCCTTGTTCTCGGTACGTTTGTGCTGTACTGATCACACTCAACTTAAGCTGACGTGTTAGCTGCATTCAGAGCCTACTGATGGCAGCTTAGAGTTAATGCACGTCTTGTCCTACAGTTTCACTAACTAATGAGACCATTTGTTTCTTGGCTGGAGAACATGAAAGCATATGCAATGATTTAAGATTAACACAGTATCATAGGGACACCTTAACTTTGTCTAAAACTAGTTTAGCTTAAATCAAATGGGTAGTTGTTTGAATTCACACACACAATGCTTGTGTTTTTTTTGTTAACTCTGTTTGGAAATCACTCTAGCTAAATCAGGACATCCCCTGGTGTGATATAATGAGGTCTCTCCTCAGATGAGTTACACTGATATAAAGAAGCTATACAGGAATGGTCAATGCAGCATAAAACTGTCTGTAAACAAGCCTTAAGGCACAGCAGATTAAGACAGCCTGCTCAGGGATTTGCACTAGTTTAATTAATTTGTTTAGTTAATTGAATGCCATTAAATTACAGGAAGTTTAAATTTTAGACAAAGCCTCAGGTTCTGATCTTCCCTTTGGACCTGTCAGTAGCACTGGCTGAACTGCTTTTAGTGAACACTTCCTTTGCAACAGTGCGGAGTTGGTCATCACCAAACTATTAATGAGTATGACCCAATTTGCTAAATGGTTTCCCTGAAAAGCAATTTTGGGGCCTGATGGTGAGGTGGTCTTCTATTTACAGTCTCTAAGATCACTAGCTATGGCACAACTCAGAGTAAGACCCAAGTTCACTTTGAATTGTATGTCTAAGAGGATGTGAACTGATAGCTCCTTGGCTGAGTGAAAAGGTTTGCTTCATCTTTTGCCTTGAGAGCCTCTGTGCTCATTGCAGTAATGCCATTTCTTGTAGGGTTGGTTCACACAGAGGCTTGGAGTATCCTGGTTGTAGCCTTTCCAAGACCAAGGAAAATTATAGGGGAAGAGTGGGAAACAAAAAATAAACTTCTTGGCTGAAGTCTGGAAATATAGCTTTGTCAATGCCCCTTCTGGAGACTGTGTTAGTTAGGTGGCTGTGCCTTGTCCAAGCAAAAGCTATGGGCTATGCTAACTCCTCCTCAGGCACGGAGTGAGGCTATAATCTGGACTGGAAGGGCCATGAAAGGGGTTTTTCTTCAGAAACTAAAGTGAAGATCTAGTATGGAGAGAAAACCCCATGTTCTAACTTGTTGAGTCACTGTGTTGCCATCTCTGTTCGCTTGTGCCATGTTAAAAAACAAATGAACAAACAAATATACAAAACCAAAAACCAATGACTTTTGTACAACAGGATAAATCACTGTAACTGGGATTACAATCTGTGTGACTAACTCTTCTTTATCCTTCTCTGGTGTGTTTGCTGGTTAAGTGATGCCTTTCCAGGGCAGCACATCTCCTGGGACAACTCGCAGCAGCGGCATGGCTGCTTGCTATTGAGAAGAGATGTGATACATCCCAGGAAACAGCCCCTCTGAACAGCTTGGCTCAGGGAGAAGGGAGCACAGGGCCTTCATCTGGGGCAAGGCTGTGTTACATCTCAGCATGCCTGTTTGGTGCAAAGTTGGAAATATCTGGTATGCAGTGGTTGATAACCATATTTCACGTTCTTGAAGCTCTGAGGTGCTGCCAGGATGATGTGAAACCCTTTCCCTGCCCTGGAGCCAGACCCTGTGTGAGGAGGGAGACCCCCTCATTTCACCAGCAGAGAGAGATATAGGATAAGATGCCAAGAGGTGTGGCGCAGACAGGTGAGTTGGGTATCTCCTCATGCTGCTGGCTTCCCCTGGGTCAAGAGCTGGGCTGCACGTGGGGCTAAGCACTGCACCCTCCAAGGGGTTTGTGCTCTGTTGGGGTGTGCTCATGGCCATGGCATGTGGGTGCAGCCAGGCAAGGAAAAGCATCAGCACTTCCCTGGAAATTTTGCTCATCTGGTTATTTTTTTGCGTGTATTTGGCACTCTGTAAGAATGCACACACCTGCCTGCACCCATATGCTGTTGCTCGGGACCAGCATAGCTTTTGGGGGCACCCTGGGGTCCCTCAGCCCGCTGGGGTGGGAGCAGGGACATTTCTGCAGCAGGGCAGGTCTCACGGGTTGGGATTTTCAGGCAAAGAGGAGACGAGTGGGTCCTCCTGCGGCCCCGGGCGTCTCCTGGACACACGAAAGGCATCTCGCAGAAGCAGCAGAATTGGCATCTAACAGGGGTTTTTTTTTCAGCTTTTAGGACGGCACCGTCTAGCGGGCTGTGTCTGCATTGCCGACTGCCGGAGGAACTGCCGTCCCAGCGCATCCTTCCTTGCACCCGGTGATGGGGGACAGGCAGCGCTGCGGCAGCGCCTGCACCCGCCGCCGGCCCGGGGGATGCTGCGGTCCTGCCCGGGGGATGCCGCGATCCGTCCCTGGAGATGCTGCAGTCCAGCCCCGGGGAGGATGCTGTGGTCTGGCCCACAGGCTTCATGGCCTCAAACCCAGCTAATGGCCTCAGCACAATTACTGCTCCCCAGCCTGCTGCAGGGCTTACTGCTCACTGTATCCCATATCCTCAGGGAAAGGAGAGAGATTTTAATCCATCATTCAAACTGACATGGGGCAATATTAATAATTCTCCTTGGTTATGCTTTTTTGGGGGGGTGAAGGGCTGGTGGCTTTCTAGTGCTACTCACTACTTACCCCAGCTTCAGACAATATTTTACTCTGATTTTTAAGCTCTCCCTAGTCCCCAGAAAGCATGAGAGGAGAGGGAGAGGGAAGAGGAGAGGGAGAGGGAAAAGGAGAGGGAGATGAAGAGGAAAAGCTGAAATTGTTGAGATGTGCCAATGCAGATGCTGCAGATGTAGGGGAGGGAGGGAGCTAAAGTCCAGAGTGCCATGCAGTGCTCCTGTGCCTGCAGAGGTGTTAGGCAAGATGTGGAATAGTAATTTCAGAGTCAAAGGACAGAAGAGACAAGAAATACTCATTGAAAAAATCCAAACTCTGAAAGCCCTGAGCCACCTAATGTTATTTTGAAGTTGTCTCTGCTTTAAGTGGACACTGGACTGCATGAATGACAGAGATCCATTGCAGTCTAAATTATTCTGTGATGCTAATTTTGCTCTTGTCTGCATTTTAAAACAATAAAATTCTCCTTTGTTGATGTATGGTCTTTTGGGAATCATATTACTGTCACCAGCCTCATAAAACTGACTAGTTACTTGTCTAAAGAACTGACAACTGTTGTAGGCACATTTCAAATGTTACTGGGGTCATCTCCATTTCTTGGAATTACAGGACATTTTCTGACAGCTTTGGAAAAGAAAGACTACACTGCAGGGTCTGGCTGTCAAATTAGGGATTTGCACATTGACTGTATTCTTGAAACTATGTTTTAAGAAGTAGAGAAATATATTTGCTCATAACAGAACTGACCACAGGCAGGATAGAAATAAAACATTTTAGATTTGAGGGAGAAAAACACAATGGACATTTCCTGGCTCTGCAGAGTTTGTAGCAGCAGCACTATTTCATACAAGAAAGAAGATGATCTACAGATTTCCAGAAGGACAGCAAGTGCATGTTCCAGGAACTCTTAGAAGTGAGTAATTGTTGAATTTCCGAAGACAGACTGCAAGGTCAGTTAGTGCCCTCTGTTAGTACAAGCAGCGTGTAGAGGAAAGTTAACTTTTGAAATCAGTTGGACTTGAGAACACAAAGTGAGGATGGTATTGTTTGTCTTCACTCCCTGCTGGAGAAGTGATCTTGCCAGTGATTTTGTTCCCTGGCAGGCATTCAGGATTACGTATGTCTTTTTGAGGTGCAGTGACCAAACAGGTGATGGTGCAAACAGATGAGAGCTAATGGCAAGAAAGCTATTTGGGTTGGACTAGATGATCTTCAGAGGTCCCCTCCAACCCCTACCATTATGTGATTCTGTAGATCTGCATGGTTGAGCATGGAGCCACCGAATAAACTCAAGTGGAAGAAGCTGGGCCACGCTGCACAGCTCAAGATGCTGTGCTCAGTCCTACTCTTCTCCCCTGTGCCCACAGTGGCTATGGGGTTTACTGCTTCCCCCCATTTCTCAGCATAATTTGGAATAGCTGCATATGTGTAGGTTTATAGAGTCATCAGAAAAAGGCAGTATTATGCTTATTCTATACAACCAAGATATAAGAGGGAGACAGAGGGAAAAGAAACCCCAAGAGGAAGACTACATCTGTAGCTGCCTGCAGCTTCACACAGCCATGGCAGTCCCTGCTCACTAAAAGAATCATAAAATCATAGAATGTATTGGGTTGGAAGGCACCTGTAAAGGTCATCTAGTCTAACACTCCCTACAATAGACAGGGACATCTCTACATAGGTCAGGCTGCTCAGAGCCCCATCAAGCCTGACTTTGGATGTCTCCAGGGATGGGGACTCCACCACCTCTCTGGGCAACCTGTTCCAGTGCTCGATCACCCTTATATTGAAGAACTTTTTCCTTACATGTAACCTAGATCTACACTTTTCTAGCTTACAACCTTTTCCCCTTGTCCTGTCACTACAAACCCTTGTGAACAGATCCTTCCCAGCCTTCCTATAGGCCACTTTCAGGTACTGGAAGGTCACTATAAGGTTCCTCCAGAGCCTTCTCTTCTCCAGGCTGAACAACAGCAGTTCTGTCAGCCTGTCTTCATAAGGGAGGTGCTCCAGCCCTCTAATCATTTTTGGCTCCTTTGGACCTTCTCCAACAGGTCCACATCCTTCTTGTGCTGGGGGCTCCAGAGCAGTACTCCAGGTAAGGTCTCACTAGAGCAGAGTAGAGGGGCAGAATAATCTCTCTCGATCTGCTGGCCATGCTTCTTTTAATGCAGCCCAGGATGCGATTGGCCTTCTGGGCTGCGATTGCTCATTGCTGACTCATGTCCAGCTTTTCATCCACAGGCATATTTTCCCTTTAGTAGATTCCACATCATTAATGCTCAGGAAGAAAAGGATGAGCTTTGCAGAGATTCATGTGATGTGGGGCTTGACGGCTGCTCAGATGTGAGACCACACTAAGTATCAAGGTGGGGCCACACTGGACCCCTTATCCCCGCTGGCTCTGCCCCATCTCTAGTGGCTGGCTTTTCCTTGGGGTGACATGTGCCCATCCCAGCATCCCACTGTGTTCCCCTAGTGCAGAGCAGCCCCCCAAGAGGGGATTCAGGGGACGATCTAGTGTGAGATGGCAGCTGGTACCTAGTTCCCAGTGCCAGCAGCAGTGCTGGACCTGCTGGTGTACAGGCCACGGTACCACATCCTCTGTGTGCTGCTGAAAGCTTGAGGAGAAACAAAATTACTGAATTAAAAAAAGAAATCCCCTCAGAAGTAAAAAAAAAAGAAAGGATTTGCACTCCCCCATGCCTTCTAATACAACCACAAAGCAGAGCAATTTTGTGTATTTATACTCTTACTCTCCAGGCACCTGCTGAATATTTATTTTTGTAACATCTCTTTTGCCTTTCTGTCTGTTCATAAACAGCTCAGTACCAGTGATCTGAGAATTCATTGCTTTAAACTGAAGCTACTGAAAGAAAGTTCTTATTCCACACAAGTTCCCCACATCTTCTGCGGGAAAGGTAATTAAGGGACAACTGTAACTCAGGGCCTATAGAATACGATAACGATGGCCTGCCTTTGGGAATGAGCCATAATTTATCACCTGCCTTGCAGTGGTTTGATTGTTGCTTGTGGGTTTCAGACAAGCCAGCTCCCAGGTGCAGATCTCCTTTTCCTTGTAGAAGGGGAAGCATCTGTGTAGTTGAACACAGCATGTCACAACTGGAGGCCCTGGAGCTCTGCTGGTCTGTAAGGTGTCAGCAAGTGCTCTGCAAGTTAAGAACAAGGACTCTACATGTTTGCATGTAGGCAAGGAAAGAAACCAAATGAATAGGCATGAAAAATAGTAAATAAACATTTGAAGTGAAAGCTTTATTATTTTTTTTAATTTTTCATTGGAAGTGAAAACTGCACAAAAATGTTGAATTTTTTTTCCCCAAAAGGGGCAACTGGCCTTGATGGGAAAATAACTTCATGATCCCTCCTTTGTTTAGGCTTCACAGTTTTGTGAACATGCATCATCAACTCCTTCTCAGTCAGATCTGTGGGATGGGGGATGCCTATGAAGACACCTAGAATGCAGAGTGTGTGTTTAGAGTTGAAAATGAGCTGGATACCTGCCCTGAGTTCTTGCTGATTCCCAGGGAGGCAGCACCTGATTCCTGGAGCTGAGCTAGCCATGAGCAGTGCCCCCTAATCTGGTTCCTGCTGGCACAGCTCCCCCAGGTTGCTTATTCTGGTCGTTCCGTAGAGCTGGCACCTGCATTGGAGGGGGGTCTGTAATCAGAAAAATTATTCCTCACCCATAGTGGCCAAATTTCTGTCTTCTCAGAATGCACTTGGCTTTTCTTTTGGGGCGTTTTACTGGGTTTGCTTGTCTTTTGTTTTTACAGAGGATGATGAGAGGAGGATTGATGTAGAAGACAAGGCCAGTGGACCCACAGCAGGACTATGAGTGTTCTTGGCAGTCTATTCAGACAGACTATTCACTCGTTTCTTGGCTTAATTTCCTCAGGAAGTGAGTTTTATGGGATCATATCATTGCTCTCTTCCTCTGCTCTTCTCCACCTAGTAACTTTTGGATCCAGTTTCAACCACACTGGACTTGAAGGTAGATGTAGCAAATAATACAAAATGTCAGCATATGTTGAGTGAAAATAGCTGGAGAAGCTTGGTTTCTTATGGATAGAAAAAATAAGCGGGTCCTGCCTTATCAGACACCAGAGAATCCAGCCCAGGTAGCTGGGAATGAGAGGGAAATGCTGGATACAGGGACACACTGGTTCTGCTACTCACACAGAGATTGAGGCAGTTCAGCCGTGGGGACACATAACCCAGATCACCTCCAGTCACTTGCCAGTGTGGCACTGGTCTGAGCGCTGAGTCCTGGTCACAGCTGTGGTTCATAGATGGGTGCATCAGGCAGTAGGGATTTAGAAGGAGGTCTGGTCCCATTGCTTGAACAGGGATGGTCAATGCCCGGTCCAGCAATACATTCAGCACCTTGTGGGAGAGACTGCTGGACCTCACAAGGTGGCTGGATAGTGCAGTCTCAGCCCAGCCATTCCACCGCAGATGTGATCCATGGTGATGACACAGAGCATGGGATGGCTGCACCCATTTTTCTTAGAAGGGAGATGGAAGCAAGTGGTGGCACACCAGCTGTTAATACCATCACCATGTTCAGAAAAGTGGCATAGGGTTTGAATATGATGTTCATCTTTTTCCCTAAGCTGGCTGCAGAGCTGAGCTGGATGGATGCTGTCTGTATTGACAAGGGCACTCACTTTCTAAGAAGGAGTTTTGTTCATCTACTCATCTACTTAGTATCCATGCAACAGTGAAATGGAGCAGCTTTTGCATATTTATACCCTTATTCAGCCTGCAGCACTATGAGAACCAAATTACATGATCACAGGGAAGTTTGCCCACTTAGAAACACTCCAGCAACCATAGCAGAATAAATGTGAACGGGATGTTGTAATTTAATTATTTTTAATCAATAGGAGAGCTTGGCAAATTCTGCAAAGAAGAATTCATCAGTGTTAGCTCAAACAAAAAATGGGCTTTTGCTTTGGTATTCACTCTTTTTTAATGGTGTTCTTAGAGTGTGCATACAAACGATTTGTGCTCAGCTGAGTGCAAGTGTGGAGTGGAGAAGCCATTCTCCAGAATGGAAGGTGGCCTTGCAATTAAAGTGCCGTGACTTGGGAGCTTGGGGACAGGTACCTAATGCTATAGCAAACTTTCTTTGTGACCTTGAGCAAATAATTTCAGGGAAACATTTTGGAGTATGTACTGGATCAGGCACGTGGCCACCACTTAGAATTTGGATTCTGGATTCTACCTTGTGCCTTTGAAAAATTTAGCCCTATGTGTATCTAAATAACTTCAATTCCCCTTATGCAAAGTTTGGATAATCCTAATTCCTTTTTATCACCTGTAATTTGTCTTGTCTACTTACACCATAGACTGCTGCAGGCAGGGGCTGTCTCTACCTGTACACTTCTGGGGCTCATGGAGCAACTCTGAGACCTCTGGAGTAACTGTTCCAGAAGTAAATTTGTGCAGAGTGGAAAACCTTTCCAAGGTTCCTGAAATGGCCATCTTCAAACTCCTTTGTTTTCCTTCTAACTGCATGTCGTTTTGGGCAGCAAGCAGAGAGCACAGAGCACAGGATCATGCCCTACCAGGTCTGTGTGATTCCTGTTGGCTCCTCCTGGGCTATGATGTCTCAGGTACCACCTCCAGGCTATGAATCCACTATGGCTAGAAAGTCTGAAATTGTGGAGGTTTGGAAAAATCGAAGCACCTGGCACAGAGGTTTTTTTACCCCACAGATACAAGAGGTTCACACACTGTATTGAAGAGGAAAGTACAAGACCGGTTCAAGGCAGGACAACCTTTGGCAGGATAAGAGCAACTGTGAACAGATCACTGACAGTGCAGGGATGGCTAGGGACAGTCTCCAGGCCTTTGAACCATTTCTATTAAGCAATAGATTAAAATGACTTCTGTGGATAGTTCCCAGACACAGTGTGCTGGGCTTTAGCTGGGATAGAGTCAATTTTCTTCATAGTAACTGGTACATGGCCATGTTTTAGATTTGTGCTGAAAACAGTGTTGATAACACAGAGGTGTTTTAGCTACTGCTGAGCAGTGCTTGCACAGAGTCAAGGCCTTTTCTGCTCCTCATCCCACCCTACCAGTGGGCAAGTGGGGGTGCACAAGAAGGTGGGAGGGGACACAGCTGGGACAGCAGGCCCAAGCTGACCAATGGGCTATTCCAGACCATATGACACCATTCTCAGCGTATAAAGCTGGGGGAAAAAGAAAGAAGGGAGAGATGTTCAGAGTGATGGTGTATGTCTTTCTGAGTCACCATTACACGTGATGGAGCCCTGCTTTCCTGGAGGTGGCTGAACACCTGCCTGCTGATGGGAAGTAGTGAATGAATTCCTTGTTTTGCTTGGCTTGTGTGCACAGCTTTTGCTTTACTTATTAAACTGTCTTTATCTCAACCCATGAGTTTTCTCACTTTTACTGTTTCTGTTCTCTCCTCCATCCCACTGCAGTGGAGGGAGCGAGCAGCTGTGTGGTGCTTAGTTGTCAGCCAGGGTTGAACCAAGACATGCAGGAAAGGGCTGTCTCAACCTGCTAAAATATTGGCTACTGGCCACTATTGTGTAAATGGACACCATGGCTAACTGCATAGTGTCTTTTCTTCGTGCTGCAGGAGGATACATATAACACACCTTCATATATGCCCAAGATACATGCCCATATATATGTTCCAAAGAGATTATGTTGGACAGAGGCAAAGTGAACAGTGTGTGTCGAGGTAGAAATGGTACATTTTTTGGGAGCTTCTTTATTCACAAAACCACAACATTCTAGAATGGTCTCCCAATTCAAACAATACCTGTAACCTCTCCTTTTCTCTGCAGGTTCAAAGACCAGTGCCAGTCAAGGCAGAATTGAGGGTTTCCCCCAGCAACACACTTTCCAGACCAGATGTACTGTGCCATGAAGGACAGGGGACCTGGTGTTCAATGAGCATGACCTCAACCCAGCTGTCACTTCTGCTGGCTGCTGTTACTATCCCTCTGGCTCACCCTGTTTGGGCAGTGTTTGGCACACGCAAAGAGAGGCTGTGAGCAGGACATACACAGCTCTGCACCTTTCCATGTTGGGATTTATCCCATAGCCTCTGAGCTGGTAATGGTGCCATGACAACCCCATACCTCTGCCTGCAGTGTCACCTTTGTGTCCTTGCCTGGCTCTGCTCTGCAGATGCCTCATGGCTTCTTCTGATGACTGTGCAATGGCCACAGCAGTTGGAGCTGCTGCTATGCAACCACAAAGGCTGTATCAGAGCTGGGCTTTGGTGCCTTGGACACAGGGGGTTGGACCTGACCAAGGATATGGCAGTGACAGCTGGGGTTGTGGACAGAGATTGTAGCTCCCAGAATCAATGCCCTGATGTTATTTGATACATATATATTTGCATGGATGCCATCCCCATGCATGGTATTAGGGCTTGGTACCAGGCTGAGTGTCCCCTGGCACTTCTGCCTAATGGGCTACAGCCACTGACCAGGATAAGGGTCTCCACTGGTCTGCAGAAGGCAGCCTTGCCCTGCTCCCTCATCTGTGTGAGGAGTGATGGTGCTCTGCTCCCAGGCCTGGAGCTGCACTGTTATGTCATGCTCTCCACAACCTGCTGGCCATATGAGTGGCTGCCATGATGTTCGAGGAACTGTGTCATGGTGGATGATGGTGCTGAAAGTCACGTTAGCTGTTTAGGAGGTGTTTACAAAATCTGACAGTGTTTCTTTACCTGACAGTGCAACCTTACTGCTAGCAATGTGAAGACATCAGCTGTGAATATTTCTCTCCATCTTGAACATATACAAACTAAAGTATACATATCATAAAGCATTATACCTCATAACAACTTCAGACACATAGAAGTGGGTTTCACTGATGTTTAATTTTTGCTTTTCTGTGATAGCAATATTTGTGTATTTTTTAGTAGATCTAATAAATATAGTTGTCTCACCTTGCTATAATCTATGGAAATGTCAGCAATCTATATAAACTCCAGTAGCTTATAATGACAGGGGATGGCACCAGAACTGAGCATCCACAGAGCCAGTTATTCTATTGTAAGTTAATTCACTCAGCAAAGCAAATACCTTATTCTAATTTATTAGCTAATACTCCAGCCAACAAGACACTATTTCTCTGTGATTTTCTGATTGCTTTTGCCCTTTATTTGCTTGATAACTGTCAGTTCAATTTTTTTCCACTAGTAAACAAATTTTCTTTATATTTGGCATAAATTAGCAAGCAGTAACACCAGGCAGACATTCTAGTGCAGCAGAATGGCAGCTGCTGAAATATTTGTTTTCTAGGCATAGTCAGACTTACTGCAGAGGTCTTTTAACATTGCTCCTTAAAGCTTTGTTGCAGCTTGGACAGAAAAAAGATATTTTTCATAGTTAGGGTGTTCAATATTATTAAAAATTGGTGTCTTTACCTTTTTGCTTTCCCCCTAAAAGAGATGCTGATTTAAAGTTGATTAAGGATTAAGCTTATTAGTTACCAATTAAGTTTTTCAGTCAACTACCTGCATTTGAACCATCATGTAAATTGCCTTGGTTAAGCCTCAGTTACTTGACAGGTGTAAATTTCCTCTAATAGCTAGCTGTACAAACTGAGATTTTTACTTCTGTCCCAATTCAACCATAACATTTTATTATTTATTACTCACCTGTCCTAGATTATTTTCCATACTTACACACCTGCTTGACAAGACTTACTGGAGCTCAGCAATTTGAGCTGGTTCCTTCTGAGTTCTTGTCCCGGGGTGGACCACTCTGTAACACAACACAATAAACCTCATCAAGATAGTTATTGTATTTTTGAGTGCAATCCCAAAGATTGATGAAATATCTTCTTCCAAGATGGCTTTGCTCTTTGTTTTGATAGTTCTGTATGCTACACTGTAGGGCTGACAATTTCCGTGGTCGCAACTGGATCTTGCCTTTTCCTAGAAATCCCCTGTGGCTTTCATTATTTCTTTTCCTTAGGGTTTGGGCCACTTGTTCCCAGAGGCTAACATGTAGTATTAGCTCGCCATCTTCTGAACGTGACCTTTTGTTTTCCCCTGTTGGTGGCCAGACAGCAATAGCTTGGCCAATCTACGAAAACAGCAAGTATTTTCTCTCAGTCCTCATAGTATTTCTTTAGCAGCCCAAGTTTCAGCTGCTTGAGTTGAAAGGAGGAATAATTTCATTTTTGTGTATGTTTTTGTGCTTATCCAAATAGCTGCAAATCCTTTCACGTTCCCCATATTTACAGCAACTGGATCCATCAATAAATAGTATTAGTCATTCTTATTCCCTCTTTTTCAAAAATCTAAGTCTGGATTTAACAGTGAAATTTGCTTCCTGATATTTTCATATTCAGATCCTCATATCTGGTAGAAGTGCTAAAACCTTTCCACTTCCCAGTGTTTTCCCCTAACTTGTTAAGGCTGGTGTCTGTAGCACTACCTGTGGTTTACTACCTGCAGTTTTGAGCTTACCCAGCACCGTATGTTTGTTAGGTCTGTGCCGGGGATGACTTCCCCTTGTTCCCTGGCCCATGCATGCTCCTCCACACTGTGTGAGAACTAGTTGCAGGGCTGATTTTCTTTTTGTTTCAAGACTTTCCCCACCTTGTCAGTGATGGGTCACTGAATATGCAACAGGTCCCCTATGCTGGCACATGCCACTGCAGGAGCTTGAGCAAAATCTTCCTTCAGCTGCCTTGGTGCCCCTGCCTAGTCTGGGTCTCATGGCCACCATCTCTTCTCCTTTAGGGACATAGACAACCTCTGGCTTTTGCCTGCTGATGTTGGAATAAATTTTCTGGGAAATGTCATGGTCCAGGCGCATACGTCCGTGCCGCCTCCCAAGGAGGAGAGGGGATCGAAGGTAAAATGAGGAAAGAGAACCTCCCGTCAAATATTCTCTGCAAGGTGCATAATACTGGTATGATTAGGCATGTGTGTATTTCAATGAGGTCCCCTGTTGTTTATCAGCAACCTGTCCTGTTGAGGTAAAATTATGCCCAACTTTTTAAGTTCCCACTGTACCTGTTGGGTCTTTTGTCACCTAAACTGAAACCTCGTTTCCTCTATTACCTGCAGCACTAGCTCTTTATTTGCTCCCATGGCCACACAAGAGGGTGCATGGATCAAAATATCATCTGCAGAAGGTGTAACTGAAGATAAGCTGTTTTCCAAGAACTTATCCACATTTACAACAACACAGAGAAGGTTGCTTGAGCATTGGGATCTCTAAAGCACTAGCTGCCCTATATGAGTATGAAACAGTCCTAGGTCATGGCTGCTTTGCTTGGTGGCTCTCTGGGCTCACCATGGGGCTCTTATATTGAGACAGCTGAGGCTGCTGCATGTGTTAGCGTCTTTGGACTGTATTCACTCTGTTGTGATCAGTGCTCTAGTTGCTGGTTGCCCTCCATAAAGTATGGACAGGTCTAGGCAGGAGCAGCTGGAGGTTTTGAGGAGGTGGGAATCCCTACTGTGCAGAATCAGGTCTGTCTGGGTCAGGCTTTACCAATTGTTTCTTTTCCAGCTCTTGTGGCTTAGTTAATTTGGGATTAACTTAAAAGGCACTAAAGGGTGTCTCTCTCTCAGCATTAATGTTTTCTCCTTCAGTTCCCAGCTCTGTGATCTGCTGAAATTCCCTCTTCTCTCTCTGTTTCTGGTGCTCCAGCAAAATCACTGGCCTTTGCCTCAACGTTCAGTACTGGCTTTTCTCCACTAAGATTGTTTTCTATGGAGTAAACAATTAATGGCAAATACTACTGCTTGGGCTGTTTCACAGCCTGTTTCTTCTTCTTTCTCTTTGCATTTTCTATCTATCTGTGCCTGGTAAAATTGTTATGCCTGAATGGCTTTCCTCCTAAGCTAAACCTGAGTCAAATGCTGTTGATTTATGGGTTCAGTAATTGCCCTAACAGCTGCCACCAATCCATCCACCATTGCAGGTTTAATTTTGAACTTCAGCATTAGGTTTCTGTCTTGGTCCCTCCTGCATGAAATCTGATCTTGTATTCAGTTCCTGCTTTCCTGATTAAAAAACCCCCTGTGGTTCTTCCTCAATTTTCTGTGCTTCCAAATCTGAGCAACCACACCATGATTAGGGAGAGCAGCAGTGCCCCTGTAGTTCACCACAGCTGGCCCTGGTGTTCTCCCCTAGCTGCTTTGCCCAGTGCTGCTGACACTGGGATGAGGTTGAACAGCACTGCAGTGGGGTTATGATGACTCGTGGCTATTCCTGGGGTTCCTGTGAGTCCCACCATACCTGTATAGCAATATCCTCACAGGATGCTAGCAGCCACCATAAAACTCTGGCTTGTTCCAGGCTCTGACTCAGGTCTGGCTGTAATGTACTCTGCATCCCTTCATCAACAGCTATGCACTAGTGGTGACTGGAGATATGAGGAGGGTCGGGGGTCCAGTGCTTTGCTGAGGAGCGGTCAGAGAGGAAGGGAGTAACTTGGTGGCTTCACATGAGCCAGCCTGGGATCAGACCATCCAGCCCCCTCCCTGGCCCAGGATTCAATATCTCCCCACAGGAATCCCTCATGAAGGGCTGCAGCCACAGCCTGCTTTCTGCACGACTCTTCCAAAGACTGACTCAGTTGTCCTCTGGCACACCAAAACAGATCCACGATGCTGAGTCTCTCTTGCCTCACAGGTGCTTGCCTATCTCAAGTTTCTTCTGTATTTGCTCTTGCAAGCTGTCCATCCCATCCTGCCTGGACTTGCTTCCCCACTAGTGCGGATGGCAGGATCTCTGCTGCAGAGGAACATGCATTTCTGCCTCAGTTCCTTCAGAAATGCGGTCTCTTATTTAAAATCAATCTTTCCCTTTTCTAGACCTGCAAATGTGTCTCCAAGCCCTCCCTTTACCACTTTCAGTAGTCAACGTAGCTGCAGCCATCCACAAAGCCCATAGCCAACAACCTTGAGAAGTCTTGATTTCAGTGCTCTCCTGGTAGACTGTAAATGCTTTTCCTGCCTCCCTTGGAGCGCTTTCATCGATGCAGTTCAACTGCTGCCATGGCTGGGCTCTTACTGCATGACTCAGACCCTAAACTTTGCTGCGGATGGGACAGTCTGTCTTTCTGCCTGCGAGCAGTCTTGTTGTATCTGGATTGTGGTGCTTAGTACAGGAGCCCCAGTAAGACCTAAGTCTCTCCTTAGGGTTGTTCTGTTTGGGCACCCTTCAGCACGTGCAAGGAAGCGCTGCAAGCAGGACACACACAGCTCAGAAGAACAAGGCTAGTATTTGCTAGCTAACACACACAGGCCAGCTGGGGCTTTACAAGCTGCTCTCTCAGACAGCTATGGAGATGTTGACATATCAATGAATCATGGAGATGTGTGAACAGGGCCAAGAGGATTGCAGCTCATGGGCAAAAGTTGACTGTCCAACATTTGCACACTCTTGCACAATAACAGAGATGTTGAGCTGTCGAGCAGTTGCTGGCAAGCACCTTCCCCACTGCAGCCTTGTTCAGGCCCACTGAACAGGCAAACGGCCACAGCCCCCAGCTTGGCTCATGCTTTGCCCCAGTGTACTCACAGCTTGGACAGGACAGTAGGTCTCCATACTGTGTTCTTCAGGCTTTGACTTCAGCCTGGGCGTCTCCTCTGCACTTCTGAGCTTTCTACCCATATGTGGAGTGGCCAGTGCCCAGCCCTGGCCCAGAGGTGGTAAAAGGCACATGCAGAGCTGGCTGCCAAGACCCACTCCTGGTCCCAGATCTCACAAGTGCCCTCTGGCAGAACAACCACTGCTTCTGATACCTTCTGCCAGAATGGGATCTGCTGTACCTGCCAGCCAAACTCAGAGAAGCAGCATCTCTAGGCTCTTCAGGAAAAACACAGAGGAGCTGCCAGTCTGTCACTGAAAATGGCTTATAAGAAACAGAGCTGAAAAGCTGCCGGTATTGACTTTTTCCATATTTGCTACTTTATACATCTGCAAAGATGAGAAAGGAAGAATGCTGAGCTTGATGCAAAACCAAAGCATTATAATGTTCTCTTTGAACACATCTGTGTTTCTCTACTGAAGCCCTTGCTTGGCTTACCATTTAGGGTTTACATTTTTCTAAAGCTTATATTTAAGTCTTATTCTTTTTCTTTTGCTTTATTTTTTTATTTTTTAAAAGAACCTAACCAACCAGCTTATCAAAAGAAGAAAGTGGAAAAGTAAAATTCCCCTGTAGAGTTTTCAGTGTTCGAAGCCTTAAATCCTGCTGAGAACCACAGAAATCAGCATTACAGTACATAATTTTAAACAAGCTCTTTGCATCAAGGGATTCTGCAGACAGAGCAGTAGATATTACAGGATATATTTTGCCTGTTTTCTTATAAAAAAGCAAAGATAAAGCCTGGTTCCGTAACATAAACTACACTATCTGGGAGAGTATTTTCTCTGTGGCATTTGCCTTATAACAATGATGTTATTTCATCACTTACCAGCTTTTAAGAATAATGAAATATTCCAAGTTATCATGTCAAAATCCATATCATTATGGATATGGTAGCCTATAAACACATCAGTTGGAGGACCTGTCATTTTATTATCATTTTTTAAATTCAAATTTTTCTTGCCTGAGTAATCCTTTTGTGTGTGGCTATGTGGCAAAGGCAAGGTAGGCAGAGTGCTTCTGCTCTGGTTTTCAAGCAGGAAAGTTATTTAGTCCTGGTGATGGACTAAAATAAGTACTTAAAGAAGTCTGAGCCCCTTGAGCTAAAAGATATTAGGTACTTTGATACCTTTTCTCCTGATCTTGTTAGAAGCTGCCACATTATCTTACCAAAATATCCTCCTGAAGACATGCTATTTTTGTAATGTTACAATGGCTGGGCTTACTTAGGAGGATTGGTTTTTGGTAGCAACCAAGTGCAAGCTTTAAGCTGTAACAGAATACTATAATGTCAAAAAGTACTGAAGTTGGTACGGAGTATGTGAGAGACGTGTTTAACTTGTAAAATTCAGATACTGCAGTACAGAAAGGAAAACTAGATCAGAAAAGTCTTGGAAGAAAAAGCATGTGTAAAGGTGAAAATGTATGTGTAGAATGTATGTATGTTTTGATATGTTTCTAAGTCTTTCCACTGCAATTAGCATCTTACTTTGCCATGCCATGTTAGAAAGCTACAGAGTATCATAGAATGATAGAATGTTGGGGGTTGGAAGGGACCTCTGGAAATCATCAAGTCCAACCCCCCTGACAAGCAGGACCATAGAATCTAGGGCAGGTTACACAGGAACGCATCCAGGTGGCTCTTGAAAGTCTCCAGAGAAGGAGACTCTACAACCTCCCTGGGGAGCCTGTTCCAGTGCTCTGTAACCCTCACAGTA
>JAVSBS010015962.1:31049-41585 GCA_033124195.1 Coracias cyanogaster
AACTTATTAGTGAGCCCTGTGTTATTATTGTCCCATGTATCACCATTATCCACCTCGAGTAGGACAGTAGTCTGAAGTCTGTCCTTAGGCTCATCTCTACTGAGCCTGGTTTTATGCCCTTCCCCCCAGTACTAGCATGCCAGGACAGGTCATGACTTAAAATTGGTCTTGTGGCTATGTTTTAACTCTCCATGGAGAGCAACTGCTTTGACTTAGTAACAAAGAGGTATTAACTCATGTCTGTGTTCACTTTCTGTGGTGTGAACATAGGACCTCCCAAATTAAAACGTGAGAGTGTTTGATAAGACAGCAATAACAAAAAATACCTTGTTTAAACTTCCATAAAAGTTTACTGTCTGCTTTCTTGAATTGCCCAGCTCATGTCCCACACACCACAGACATCTTAAATATTCCCTGTCCTCAGCAGTCAGGAGCTGGGTCTAGAAAACACAGTTCTTAGGCATCTTTTACTCCCACTAGTCTTTGAGAGGGTTGAGGAGTCACTACAGGCAGCTTCTTGGCTTCCTTCCCTTTCCCTTCACTGTTAGTGATTTCAGCCAGTTTCATACCTAAATATCACTGAGGGTCTGGTCCCAAATCCCCAGTAGCCTCTTGAAAATAAGCTTTTGAAACTGGTGGTCAAGACGTTGAAACACGCACCAGGATAAACCTTTCTTTTCCTCACAAAAAATCAAATCCCTCTTGATTTAAGTGTGGACTTCAAAATTGTGCTTCAAATCATGAGTGTGCACTTTTGGAACATCAGGTATTCCTTTTTTTTCTCCTTGAGGTGGCTGATTTTGTTCCTCCCCTCCACCCTCCCATTCCTCTATTCTCCCTTTCCTTTCTTATTTTACTTTATCTCTTCTTATTTCAGAGAGCCTCTGGTTTCATTTTCTGGTGAATCTTCTGGTGTAGCAATGTCTGTACCAAACCTTAAGCAAACCCAAACATTTGCATCTGAGATGTACGAGGCTCCTGATATAGGGACTATTTTAATTGCAGTGCTGCTTTCCCAATTACTTTACTAAACCATTACGAGAAAGAATCATTAGGAATGACTCTCAGGAATCTGGGAAAAAACCACCCTAAAATATTTTGCAAGGCACAACATTTGTTTTAAATAAAAGAAAGTCCTGCCACGGTGATATTGTGATTAAAATGCCATGAAAAGGCTTTGATAAACATCAGAGACATCATAGGTATCTCTTGCTTTAATGACCACTGATTAATTATCATATGAAACTTATGCTGAATGTTATTTGGGCATATTAGAAATTCTGCCTTAGGCCATCAGACACTGTACTCCTGGTGCTGCACAAAACACATGTGTGCTGAACAATGACAGAATCTAATTCAAAATGCTGAAAGCAAGCCAAAGCAACTGCAGTTGCTTTTGCTGTAAATCATCCCAAGGGCTTAATCTGCAGGAGGAAATTACCAGTTTGCTATTACCCCACAGCAGAAGCTGTACCAGTAGGTTGTGCGAGCGTTACATGGTACACACAGAGGACACATTTCAATTCTAGACTCTCTTGCATCCTTCGGATAACATTAGAAGATGGAGCTAAACATCCCTGCGTCTGGTTTGTGGCACCTTGCTTTTGAGAGACTGACAGCACACGGAGATAGTGCAGCAGTGCATACATTCCTGTGCACTAAGGCACCTCTCAAGCACTATAAGAGCTCAAAGGGAGAGGCTGAAGTGTTGTTTCTGAACGATCATAGAATGGTTTGGGTTGGAAGGAACCTCAAAGATTCAACCGCTCCCCTGCCATGGCAAAAACACCTCCCATTAGACCGGGTTGCTCAAGGCCCCTTCCAACCTGATCTTGAACACCTCCAGGAATGGAGCATCCGCAGCCCCCCTGGGCAACCTGTGCCAGTGTCTCACCAACCATCTTGTGCAGACTGTTCTATGCAATTTCCATAGCTTGTTCTGAAGCTTATTATCAGTATTTTCTCCCCTAATTCTTCACTGAGATCATGCTTTACACCATGACCTGAAGTTTTGCAAAATATTCAGAATGAAATCAGCAAAATTCACGTGCCAAAATTAGGGATTAATCTGGTAAATGGTGGGTGCAATGTATTTGTTTGCACATACAAAGACCCAAGAACTATGCTAGGGCTATATCCATGTAGATTTTGCCTCGCTCCCATAGAATTTACAGAAGTGTCAAGTTCTAATTATGAAAAGCATTTTTTAGCACTGTGAATATCGACACAAGTTATTCTGTTTTCTTACCTTGCAGTTACAATGAGCAATAACCTTTAATCTTATTTCCAATGGGCAGATTTCAAACTCTGGTTCTGTTCTTCCAAGTATTTTAGCAAAGGTTGTTATCTTAGTGTGGCATGCTCCTCTGGCTGTATCTCATCAGTAATCTTTCTTAAGAAGAAAGAAGCTCTTCACTCCTTTGTGTAACTAAAGTCTCTGTTAAAATTTTTTGGCATATTTAGAATAGATCAGGAAAACAGTGAAACTTTTTCTCCTCTATTATAATCTGAATTAGTCTCTCTCTGCACTTGCCATTGACCAATGTGTCTTTTCCTTCCCTGAAGACGTTCTTGGTGTAGTGTCTGTGTGATGATCATTTTCTGATGGCAAAAAGCAAGACCTTTTTAAAGAGTAGGTCACTTTGAGGGCAGATGGACTATGTTTATGTTATTATACTTGGGTACATTTTCCTTTTGTCATTGGATTTACAGCACAGTTAATATTTCTCCATGTTTATTCTTAAGTGACTGCCCAAATCTATACTCCTGGCACCACTTTTCCCTTAAGAAGAGAGCAAATGGTTACTGTTGATGTTGCCCAGCTCAGGTCATTCCAGATGGTGTTATTCAGAGCTATGCAGCTGGTCCAGCTAAGGACCTGCTCACCTTGTTTATAATCATGCTCACATACAAATAACAGATCTGACTGTTGCCTGATGTTGCACTTTCTATATGTCAGTAGAGATTCCCCCACCCAGCAAATTGCTCAGTCACCAGATAACATCACTTCTACCACAACTGGGCAGGTGACATGACTTACCCTGCTATGGCAACTTCCCAGCCCAGGGTGATCCTCTCCTGAGAGGCATAAAAAAACTTCTGATCCTGACGCATCCATGGTCCACTTGGCCTCTAGTGCCACTGAGAAGATAGTGGTGTATCCCCTTTAGTGATTGTCACCCACTGGTTTTGGACTGGGCGAGTAGAACATTTTGTTAGCCCAAAGACTTGGTGAGTTTTTCTACAGGGAGGCATTAGCCTGCACAGATATAGATAACCCTGTCTCTCTCCAGCAGGTTGCCAAGAACAAGTGAGCACTTGCTGACAAAGAACAGCAAACAACATATTAGTTAGTAAGGATGAAGGCTTTCCTTACATGAAGACTTCAGAAATTTCATACAGGCACCTTATTCTAATGTCATCGGTACTTCAGTGAGCATTGCTGAAAGCACCTCTTATATCTGGGCCTCAGTCTGATGTATAGCCACAGAATAGAAGGGTAAGAACCTTTGTCACAGGCAACCACTACAGTCCAGCCCACCTCTCTTTTTTGCCTGCGATACCTGATCATCTCAATTAATTTAATTTGTCTCTTTGGAGGTTGTTTGTCACTTAGTACAAGTTGGCCTCAGGTGCATTGCAGGTGTACTCCTGTAATTTGCTCTTAATTTCTTGCTTACTTACATAATGTAGCTAATAAAGGGAAGAGAGATGGTGGGGAAATCCCATTTAGGTACCTAAATAAAAGGCAGGTGTTTGGTCATATTTGCCCTCACTAACTCCCATTTTCACAGCTATAGGGTCATCAAATACTTTGGCTGTTGCTACCATAAGCTTTTTATTAAAACCTAGATGTTTAAAAAGGTAATAAAAAATGTACTGAGCATTCTTGGTGTGCTGGTTTTGGCTAGGATAGAGTTAAATTCTTCATAGTAGTTTGTATGATGCTGTGTTTTGGATTTGTGATGGAGTGTGGATAACATACAGATGTTTTAGTTATTGCTGAGCCATGCATACACAACAAGAAGATGTTTTCTTCCTCCTGCACTGCCTCACCAGTGAACAAGCTGAGGGTGCACAAAGAGTTAAGAGAGGACACAAGTGGGACAGCTGACCCCACTGTTACATGTGGTAGAGCCCTGCTTTCCTGGAGATGGCTGAACGCCTGCTTGCCAATGGTAAGTAGTGAATGAATTCCTTGTTTTGCTTTGCTTGCATGTGCAGCTTTTGCTTTATCTGTTAAAATGCCTTTATCTCAACTTCTGAATTTTCTTATTTTTACCCTTCTGATTCTCTCCCCCATCTCATCAGGGAGAAGAGTGAGCAAGCAGCTGTGCAGTGCTGAGCTGTCTTCTGGGGTTAAACCGTGACACCTGGACACCTATCTCAGATAGCATGGTTCCCATTCCCTTCAGATTTTCATCAAGGCTTCACCCCGTCAGAGGAATTGTTTATTGCTGATGTTGACAGAGGGAGATGGAAGCAGCCATTATTTTTTTTTTATTCCAAGTATGAGACATACCAATCTACTGTTGGTTCAGCACACTAAATGGGCAGGGCTGATTGCTGATCTGGTCTCTGCACATTTATGGACATAAGGAAACCAGAATCCCTGTCTATGGCTGTCAACCAACCTCTGAGTTTAATGTACAATCACTTTAGCTTTTAGCAGCATAGATAGATATAGAGCTGGTGGCTACTACCAAACACAGGATTGAAGACTACTGGAGGATGCTTGGAAGAAGTGAAGGATCTTATAGCAGCATCTGCTGCCACATTGTAGTCCATTGTGTAGCCCACGCAGAGCCACAGTGACAGGAAGCTTGTCATAAAGCTGTAGATTTTCTAGACTGTGGTTGTACCTTAACACACAGAAGATAAATAAATGTTCAATGCTTTGGATTGGCATGGAGCAGCAGATGAAAATGATGCCAGACAGTAAGTTAAGATCAGCAATGAATGATTCACAGCTGAAGCTTGTACCTTTTCAGCCAGCACAGGCTGCCAAGTAGTAGCTTCCTCAGCATTATTGCTGTTAGCCTTCCCAAGCGCATCCACCAAGGTGAGCAACTGAGTGGCTACTGCCATCTCTGGGCAGGGGCCAAACATTCAGACAAACTTTTCTTAAGCACTGGGCAGGAGACTGACTTCAGTAGTACTTGATTCCTGAGGGATTTGCTTCAGTGAAGAGGACTTCGGTGACTTCACAATGTCTTGAAATGGCTTAAAACCAGCACTTATTCTACGTAAAAACATGCTAGTCTGGGCAATATCTTTAGGGGTCTAAATGTATTCAAGTTTGTGTTTTTTTTTTAACTAAAAAGCTCCCCAGAATATCAAAATATATGTAAAGCTATCACTTTACAAGCACATCCGTCAGGTTAGCTCAGGAAGTGTTTTCCTCCAAAACTCCTTTTCCATGTGTCAAAGGAAACAGAGACTTTTGTAGCTGTGAGAAAAGGAGAAAGAAAGATCAATGCTTTGAATATCCTACTTTTCTACAGCATTTCCATTGTCTGTAGTGTTCACCCTTTATTATTTGTTCACTGCCAATTTGTAATCTTGGGTTTATTCCATTAAAGGCCATGCTTTTCTCTTCTCAGGGGGAGGTACTGCTGTTTGGCCGTTGTTTTTTGATGGGATCTATTCAGGCAGTCAGTGACCTTTCCTATACTCCCTATTGATTGTCTGGAATGGCTGGGCCTGACAAGGTGAATATAGCTACAGTGTTTTATTGTTTCTAGTACTTGTTTATTTACCTGGTTATGCAATGCACTTACATACTAACTGGGTGATTGATTTATTGCTGCTTTGTACTGCTGCCGGCATACTTCTGGGCAACAGGACTGGAAAAGCACTTTCTGCAGCTGAGGGTTTATGCCAGTGTCCATACAGGAATAAACATGGCTATCCATTTGCCCAGGGTTTGTGATTGCAGATCTAGGCTTGTACATGCTGTCAGACTTCCAGCTGGCAGTACAGTGAGCTACTGCTGAGACAGGCACGCGTCAAAAGCAGTATAAATGAAAACAGGAGAATACAGGGTAACACATGGTAAAAGAGCCACTCTAACTTCTGTTATCCCACATAACAACCTCTGAAAGGGCAAAGTGGATCCAGGACAAAACCACGTCTTCCTCCAGCGATACTTGTTTTCGGAATTATTCTGTGAAGACCTAGGAAGGAGATCTTGGCTAACCGGACAGAGTGGGAATCTATGGCCAAAGTGTGACTGCAAAGTGTGAATGAATGGAGGAGAACTTATAGCCCTGGCAATCCAAGAATAATCCAATTATGATGATCCAAAAGCTACAACATGCTTTTTCACCTCTGCAGCTAACTGGGATGTCTTATCCATACAAGCAGCAGGAGTCCTTTGACAAAAGGCGAGTGAAAGTGAGGCGTGGCCTGTCACAGGGCAATAAGCCAGTCAATCACTGTTGTACAGCGTGGTCTGCCACAGTTCCTGGAATTCAGGAGTAGATTATGGCCACTGGAAGAGCAGAGACCTATGTGGAACAAAGGAAAAGTGGGGAATAGTTAGATCTGGGATCTGGGGACTAGGCAGTAATAAGCTTAGAGATGCTCTCTTAGGTGAGATGCCTTTTCTCATACCTTTAGGCAAGAATTTATCAACTGATCACTCAAGAGAGAATAAACTTTCTTCTTGTGACTCAATCACCATGATACTCTGAAACATAAGTATGTGCACTGACCCACATTGCGTATCTGTCTCATATCAATAAACACTAGTGATGCAAAGCTCTGGATGGTGTGCATGGAGGTACAGTGCTACCCCTCTTGGCTGAAACTGCATATGAGGGTAATTAATGGGGTAACATTGCAGCCAGGATAACTGATCCCTAAAATAATTATAGAAGAGACAAGTGATACCATCCTCTTAATGGCTGGGACCAGGAGCCTTGAAACACTCAAGGGAAAAGTTTCCTCTGCCTTTTAACACTAATAAGGAAAAGAGAAGAACACCTCAGAGAAAGAACTATATCCTACTGGAGGTGCCTAGTTCTGCCAGAGAAAGTCAAAGTAATGGTGTCTTTGGAAGAAGCTGGTTTAGGATCACAGTTCAACCAGTGAAATCCAAGCAAGGACAATTCAAACACAGGACTTCTGAAAAATGGAGAAGAAACACACTGGGATTATTCTGTGGGTCACAAGGAAAGTTCTGGTTTCTTGATCAAAAGATACGTGTTTAGGAAGAGGCCTACGGTGGAACTAAAGGTGCAAACTATTTAGCAAAGTTAGCGACAAGTGGACAATTTGTATCCAGAAGACCGGGAAGGGCAGCAAAGTGTTCAGGTGGAGAAGAGAAAGCTTCTGTCTGGACAGGTGAACACAGTGGATGGCAACATCTGTCAGAATTGAGGAAGTAATATGAATCATAGAATGGTTTGGATTGGAAGGAACCTTAAAAATCATCTAGTTCCAACTCCCCTGCCATAGACAGGAACACCTCCCACTAGAGCAGGTGAAAGTACTAAGAGAAAGGGGATGAGGAGTTCTTCATAGGATGGGAAAGATAGCACTTAATATTGGAACCACCCTAATTCAGAGCTGCAGTTCAACAGAGTTTCAGCAGAATCTCCACCTTCTCTACTGCTCAGGTATTTTCTCATACTCTCCTTTATACACCCCTTCTTAACAAGGAGGTATAATGCATTTGTTCTGCATTTGCTCCTATTTCAGCCTCATTGGTTCCCAGTACTGGTGACAGTGTGCTTAGCCCCTTTCTCTGATGGATGAAATGCAGAGTGGCTGCACCAAAACCAGAGAGAGTACCACTGGGAAAGAACACAGTCTTTCAAAGCCCTCTTTGACACTTCCCTCAGACATTTGTGCACTCATACCTGTAAGACTGGCTTTACAGCTATCTTTCAAGCTCAAAACAATACTGAGGCAGGAAATGCCTCATTTTTGTACTGAATATAAGTCTGAAGCCCAACTAACCGCTCAGGTTCAACACTATCTGAGGGGCATGTCTCATGGGGGCAGCTCAGTTCAACTCAGAGAGAAGTGAATTGGCATAGCAAGCTGCACAATGCTGCCAACATCAGAAAGAAGACAAACCCCTCAGATATCTACCAACAATAGATATAATCCATCTAGGATAGGAATATGTATTGTACTGAGCAAGTTTCATGTCTAAGGAAGGACTGGTCCATTTTGGACAATTGTTGGTATTATCCACACCTGATTCGGTGGCAAGTTGCAGATTATCACTAGGTCATCTTTCTCTTCTTTTTCTTATGGAGATGCTGGGGTTTTTTTCATAGCCTGTCTTGGACTCTACCCAGTAACAGTTTTTGCATGAAGAGTTCATAACATATTTTTCACACCATTTCTTTTGCAACCAGCATTTGTGCTATTGCACTTCATATCTGCAGCCCCATATTCCCTCTGCTCAGTGAACTGAATGCACCTAAAAAAGTGAAATATGCTGCTTACACTTCTAAAAGGCTAAAGCTAGGACTCTCACTCTGCATCACTGAGGTGATCTTAACCTGCATTGCTGGGTTGATGCTCTCCATTTTCCTTCAACTTGAATCTGTAACAGTGCATGTGCTGTAGGTGACAGAAGAGTTCACAGATTCAGGCCAGGCTAGATTTAAGGATAAGTCATCAAAATGAGCATGACTTATGTATCAGAAGTTCTGAGTGTATCTCCTGTGGGCTTCTGACCTTTGAAACTTTCCTGTCAATATGGGTCCTAAAACCCATTCAACACACATAGAAACACCAAGTAGTGTCCCCCACAGTCAATCTCCTTAGGATTTTTCTCTGATGAAAGCATCAGAAAAAGGATGAGCTTTTTTTGCTGAAGAGATGTGGGTGGAAGTAGATTGAAAAAGCCTTCTGCTTAAAGTATGTCTCCAGCTGATACACGGGAAAGGTGGTTTCTGAAGAGTGCATAGAAAGACACCATGTCTTTTAAAAATATTTTAGCCCATCTGAAAGGCACATCAGGTCTTCAGATAGTGCATGATCACAACAGGTCTGGCAGCGGTCATGGCTGCGAAATATGCACCAGAGGTATCTGTTGCCTGTGACTTCTCAAGGATGTATCTTTGCAGTGCCACTTCCAGTCTTTCAACACTGGGTGGCACCAACAATATAAAGAATCGGGGCCACATTTCCAGCCTTGCCTTGTTGAAAGGGAGTTGTCATCCTGGGAGAGGTGAGGTGCTATCAGTTTATTTGTTTATAGTCTTCTTGCAGTGAATGTAAGAAAAACATTAGCAAGGGACCTCAGATAGTGGTAGGATTAGGAGCAGGTGAGGATATAAGATAGGAAGAACTGTCTGTAAAATTTGATTGCTTCCACTGTGGAATGGTTTCAACTAAAAAAAACCCACCTGTGATTAAAATTGTTTTTATCTTATTGTCAGGAATAAACCCTTTCCTCAGGCACATAAAAAACCAGAGACTGAAAAGCAGTGGAGAAGTAGGGCCAGTCCCAGGCTCTGTGGCAGTGTTATCCACGTCTCAGACACAACTGGAACCAGGACTGGACCTTGCAGTTTCCCTGCTCTCTCCATCTTTGGCTGCATTGCCCGGTGCACCACCCAGCAAGGCAGGACCTGAGTGAAAGGCAGAGCACCTCCATTAGCAAGTTTTTCTTTCTTAAACCTGTTCTGGTTTTGCTAAGCTGAAATCCAGTTGAAATTCAGCTGAAAGCTGCTGTCCATAAGCTGATTGATCAAATTGAGAGCTAAGGGGTGATCAGCAAAACTCACTCGCCCTTTGATAGTCCCATATGGCCAGTGCAAAACTCTAACGAAGAATGGAAATGAATAGCAGACTATTGTGGCCTGAATGAAGTCAAGCTCCTGTCGAGTTCTGGCCGTGCTAGAGCTTTAATATGAACTGGAGTTGAAGGCAGCCAAGTGATATGTTGCAATTGATATTGCTAATGCATTTTTCTCAGTCCTTTTGGAAGCAGAGTGCAGGCCACAGTTTGCTTTCACTCAGAGGGGCATCTAGTACATCTGGAATTGGCTGCCCCAGGGGTGGAAACACAGTCCTACAATTTGCAAGGGACAGATCCAGGTTGCACCTGGAACAGGGTGAAGCTCTAGAACACCTGCAATGCAATGATGGCATTATTGTATGGGGTAACATGGCATAAAAAAATTTTATAAAGGGAAGAAAATGGTTTGAATCCTTCTGAAAGCTGGTTTTGCCATAAAACAAAGTAAGGCCAAAGGACCTGCACAGGAGGTCCAGCTTTTAGGAATAAAATGGCAAGATGGACATTGCAAGATCCCAACAGATGTGATCAACAAGATAACAGCTATGTCTCCACCATCCAGTAAAAATGAAACACAGGCTTTCTTGGGTGTTATGGGTAGCTTTGAACAAATTAAACAGGAGATTGTTCATGCAGTAGCCTTTGGGCAAATCTGGGCAGGACAAGATACTAAAAACATGCTCTACACCACAACTGAGAAGAATGGCCTTACCTGGAGTCTCTGGAAGAAAGCACCAGGGAAGACTTGAGGTCAGCCCTTAAGGTTTTGG
>JAVSBS010015963.1:0-11011 GCA_033124195.1 Coracias cyanogaster
CGGCGATCGGCGTCGGCGCCGACGTGAGCGACGCCGCGGCGGTCGACGCCGCCATCGAGCGGGTCGTGGCCGAGCTCGGCGGTATCCACGTGCTGGTCAACAACGCCGGCATCACGCGCGACAACCTGCTGTTCAAGATGAGCGAGACCGACTGGGACCTCGTGATGAACGTCCACCTCAAGGGCGCGTTCGCGATGACCAAGGCTGCGCAGAAGCACTTCGTCGAGCAGCGCTACGGCAAGATCGTGAACCTCTCCAGCGTCTCCGCGCTGGGCAACCGCGGTCAGGCCAACTACTCCGCCGCCAAGGCCGGCGACATCGGCTTCTCCCGCGCGCTGGCGCGCGCTCTGCAGGAGTCCTCGCTGCCCACCCACCGCGACCAGGACCGCGGCGCGGAGACCGGCGGACAGCTGGGATCGTTCCCGCTCGGGACCCCCGCCCTGCCCGCCGTCCCCCCCGCCTGTCGCTCCCCCTCTTGCCGAGCGCTGTGGCCAAATAAGGAGAACTGGATTGTAGGATCGAGCCAGCCGGCCAAGGGAGGGATGGCGGCAGCGGTGCCGGACGGGCCCAGGGCACCCCAATGCCTGCAGCACCCCAATGCCAGCAGCACCCCAAGTCCCGTAACACGCCGAGCCCTCTGGCACACCGAGTTCCACAACACGCCAAGTCCTGGACATCTCAATTCCTGCAGCACCCCAAGTCCTGAAGCACCCCGAGTCCCACAGAACACCAAGTCTCATGGCACCCTGAGTCCCATGACACCCCAGGTCTTGTGGCACCCTGAATCCCATGGCACCCCAAGTCCTGCAGCACCTCGAGTCCGTTGGCAGCCAAGTCCCACGATACCCCGAGTCCTGTAGCACCCCGAGTCCTATGGCATATTTAGTCCCATGACACCCCAAGTCTCACAGCACCCCATGTCTCATGGAACACCAAGTCTTGCTGCACCCCAAGCCCCATGACACCCTGAGCCCTGTGGCACTGAGTCCCACAGCACCCCGAGTCCCATGGCACATCAAGTCCCCTGACACCTCAAATCCCAGAGCACCTCAAGTCCTGGAGCACCCTGAGCCCCATGGAATGCCAGGTCCAGTGGCACCCCGAGTCCCATGACACCCTTTGTCCCACAGCTCCTCCGCTGTCCCTGCTGCCAGGGTGCTCCCTGGAGCAGCCCCTGGGAGGGATGCATTGTCCAAACTGGGATGGATGGGTGGGGGATGCTGGGATGAGGTGCTGGGCAGGGACAGCGAGGGTGGCACATGGGGATGGCCCTGGCAGGACTCCCCAGCTTGTCCCCACAGCAGCTGGGCTCCATCCCAATGGGGCATGTGGCTGCCTCGGGTGGGTGCCAGGCCCTGGCTGCACCACAGCAGCCCAAGACCCCCCACAGCAGCCCAGGACCCCCCAGATATGAGGGAACCAGAGACCCCCCCCAGCTGCACCACAGCAGCCTGAACACCCCACAGCCCCCAGACCCCACCGTGACCCCAGAGCCCACAGTGGCCTGGGACCCCCCAGCAGCCCAAGACCCCCCAGCACCATGGGGCTGCCATCAGCTCACCCCAAGAGACGAAAGCCCCAAAGGCTGATGTTGAGGGGTGGCTTTGCAGGGACAACCCGGACCCCCTATGCTCCCCAACCGACGTGTGCTTTTGGGGCCAAGGGTGATGCTATAGGGCCAAAGGCAAAGCTATGAGGCCAAGGATGAAGCTGTAGGGCTGCGAGCAGGTCTACCGGGCTGGTTGCACCACTGCAGGCAGGATCCTGGAATAAGCAGCGTGACCAGTGCCCAGGGTCACCGTCCCCGTGCCAGGCACTGCCCACACACCCTCCCCATGGCACGCTTCTCCCCCCAGCACCTCCAGCCACCCACAGCAGGGAAACCCCAGCCCAGCTTATTTCGGGGAAGCTGGGAGAGGAGGGATGATGATGCCAAGGCCCCATCCAAGGTGAGAGGAAGCAGCTCCTCCTCCTCCTCCTCCACCGAACCTGCTTTTGGCCAGAGAGACATTGGGTTTCCTGGAGGGAGGGTGCAAGGCCCCGCTGACGCAAGGCCGTGCGCCGCGCTCCACCCAGCCCTTACAAAACACCAACAACACGAGCAATTAGGAACCGGCATGGCTGGCCAGCCTCGGAGAGCCCGCTGGCCAGACCTGCTCCGGGCAGGGAGGGGACCGGACCCGCCGGAAAACATGTCACCAGCTCCTGCCTCCTAGTTGCTCCCTGGGATCATGGCGAGAAACCCCTTCCCATGGTGCAGGCATCTCAGTGGGGTTTGAGGACCTCAAGACCAGCAATCGTCAGTGGGGATGCTCACTCCCCGTGAGCGGGGATGCTGGCTGGCACCCGTGCCCCTCTGCACCCTTCCTGGCTGCGGTGCCACGCTCCAGCCCAAGGCTTTGGAGGGTGCACCCTTGTGAGGTCCTCCAGTGGGTGCAGGATGGGTGCCTGCAGCGGGCAGGGGAGGATGCTGCCAGGGCAGCCCTTATCTCCCCGCAAGGCCAAGGCTGTGCCAGGGAACCATGTTCCCATGGGCTTGCAGAGCTCGGCCCTGGCACCATGTAGGGGAGGGCAGGAGGGAGACCCGGGGCTTATGCAGGCAGCAGGGCTGCAGGCAGCTGCCTGCTCAGCCAGAGCTGCCTGGGGCTGGGGAGCCTGGAAACGCAAGGAGTAGCTTCTTGGAAGACCACAAAAGAAAAGAGGAGGGTTGCGAAGAGGGAAGAGTGCTTGGGAGACGGGTGTTTTCTGGTGGGAGTTACTTTGGAGGCAGCGGCTGTGGTCAGAGCAGCGGGCACCTCACCAGGGCTGGGTGCCGAGGGCAGGAGTATGGTGCTGCTGGGACCAGCACAACCAGCATCGACAGGGATCAGGTCAGGTGTGTGCAGGGGAGAGCGCTGGGAGCACGGGGACATGAGTGCTCAAAGCTGGGGGCTGTGACATGGGCAGAGGTGCCCATCACCCTGGCAAAGCCTCCAGGCACGGGGCAGCCCCCCTGTCCCCATCCTGTCCCATGCCACCGAGCTGGGGGCAACGCTGCGTTCCTCAGCGTGCTCAGCCCCAAAAGCATTGCCCCATCTCATGCACCACAAGGCAACACTCCAAACCCCCGTGTCCCGGCTACACCAGGGCTCTGGCAAAGAACCGGGGAGATGCCTCAGTGCCTGCCCAGCCTGGCGTCCACCACACTGGCCAGCCCCACCTTGGCCACTGTCACCGTATCTCTTGACATGCTCCTTGCTGGCCCCGGCCACCTCTGCTCTCCAGGCTGGTCCCGTGGCCAGCAGCGTGTCACCCGTTCCTGGGCACAGCTCTCCTGCCTTCCCCAAACTGGAGGGGGTGGTTATTGCCCCAGCATCCCCTCGAACCATTGGGGACGCAGGGGACATGGCCATCAGCATCTGCCAGAGCTGTCACCACCTGGGGGGACAAGGTGTGGGGCGGAGCAGCCCCAAGGTCCCCTCCTTACCCAGGGGTCCCCCAACCCATGGCGGGGCAGCACCAGGACCACACAGGACAATCCCCTGCAGTGCTGGGGACACTGGAGAGACCAACAGACCCTGTAAGGATGACTGGGGCATCCGGCTGCATCCCAGCTCCATCCCACCTTCCCGTGTGGGGGGCCCGGGGAGATGCAGCCCTCCTCCCTCTCCCCGGACCCCACGGCAAAAGGATAAAAGTTCAGGGACAAGCCCGGGCAGGCACGGCACAGCACGGTGCTCAGCCTCGCACCGGCGCCGGCAAAGCACCACCGCCTGCGCCAGCCCCGGCGGGGGGACGGGCAAGGGCCCCGTCACCCCCTCCCCAGCACCATGATGGCTGGTACCCGCACCCCAGGGGGCAAGGAGCCCCATCCTCGCTGGTGCTGAGCAGGGGCGCTCAGGGATGCTGGGGCCAGAAAGCCACCCTGGCCTCACTGGGGACGTCAAGAGGCTTTGCGACACCCCAAAGGAGCGAACCCCAAAGCTGGGCACCTCAGCTCCTCCTCGCAGCCCCTGGCACGTTGGGGCTCAGCAACAGTCTTGGCTGGGGGTCCGACAGCAACTTGTAGGGAGGCAGAGGCCCTTGTTAACGCGCTCCTCATTTTGAGTAGGGGTCATTAACACACTCCGTGTTTCAGGGGACCCCAGAAAGGCCACGATGCTCCAGGAAGGTGCTGCCCTGTCCTCTGCCACCACATACAGAACCTGGACACTGTTGGCTGGGGCGCCTTTGACCCTACAGCACTTTTCACGCAATGGCCAAGTGCTTTCCGCAGGAACCCCGCACTCCTGGCAGCTCGCCCAGGGACCCTTTGGGAATGTTCTGCCCCATGGCCTGCCCCAGTCCCACAACGGACACCATCCTGGGGACAACCAGCACCCATGGAGGCGGGCGGCAACCGAGCAGACCCGGCTCGGCAAGGCGGGCGGTGGAAGGAGGTTTGTTTACATCGTGCTCCTCTTCCAACTGTTCTCCGGCTTCGGGGAGGGATTCCCCGGCTCGGGAAGGGAATGGAAGGGCGGCCGCCCTGCTCCCTCCCACCCAGCTTTGCACCTCCTGATGGGGATGGCCAGCACCGAAGGGACCCCTGGCATGGGCTGGGGGCCCAGGTGGTGGCAGAGCCCCATGTACAGAGCCAGGCCAGCTCCCCATGAGACAGCCCGACTAATTTCCTCCTCTCTATCGCTTCCTGTCCTTTCCGGCTTGGCGGGCGGCTCAGGAAGCAATCCGAGCGGGGAAACCGCAGAAGGCCACGTGGCAGCATCCCACCGGGGTCCACGGTGCTGCCAGGGTCACCCGGGCATGTGTGCCCAAGAGCCCTGCAGCCGAAGGGTCCCAGGCTCCCAGCGAAGCCCTGAGCCCCTGCCCAGCAGGGATGCGGCCGGTCCTCACTCAGTGGCACGAGGATGAAGGATGCTCAGACCCCTCGCCCCAAAGGGGACAAGGAAATCACTCAAAACTTGAGAGCTTTGCCGCGAAAAAATTTGGGCAGGGAGGAGGGAGGGGATCAGGCAAACCCCTGATGCTCTGTCCTAACAGCAGAATTGCGGATGTGCAAACCAAACCCTCCATCTCCTCCTCTTCCTCCAGCCCCAGCAGGACAACAGAGCCGGGTTTCGGCTGCTGGAGAACCTGAGCCGGTTTTGCTCAAACCTCCAGGCTCAAGACCTGAGGGCAGGGGACAGACGGACACCGTAACCCAGCCTCCCTCCCTGGCCCAATTACGGCCGCCCTGCCCAGCCAGGACGGGGCGTTTCACCCAGCAGCGCATCAATAGAAAGCTTTTGCAGCATTAATTGCTCTCTGCATTATGAAACGAGCTGGATGGAAACAACAGGCTTGGAGTTGCCTGCTGGGGACGGGCCACGGCCAGCCTGTGGCACCCCCAGCATCGGTGGCCCATGGCACGGCCAGTGCCGGGCACAGCACCCGCTGGGGACCCTCGAATTCGCTTTGCTCCCACACCAAAATACGCCCATCCCGGGATGTCTCCCACTGGCAGGGAGCTCAGGGTGGCCACCAGGTCCCGAGTCCCTGGGGTTTCCCAGCACTGCTTGTTCCACAGGGAAGCCAAGGGTCTGTGGGGTGAGGGAAATGCTGGGGGGGATACCCAGGGCCAGGCAGCCCCCAGCCTGCAGTAGGACAGTGTCCCGGGTACCCTGCCAGCCCTTGGAGCTGCTCCGGGGAGGAGAAATATCCCCATGGCTGAGTTTTGGGTGCTGCTGACCCCATTTATGCCATTGCAGCAGAGCCAGGAAAAACCTCTTCCAGGGGGACGCCGGCTGCCAGGCGAGGAAGAGGAGGAAGAGGAAGAGGAGGAAGGCTGCAATGCCTTTCACACCCACCCCCGGCTGCCTTCCACCCCCGCGAAACCCAACCCTGCCCGGGGAGCAGCTGCGCCCGCTGCCCGCCCCGTGGCACCCGCTGGAGCCGGCACCACCGCGATCCCCACCGGAGCAACCGGGAGGAGAAACCAGAGGGGTAGAGGGGGGTTCAAGAGCTGATCCCCCCCCAGGCACTCGAGACACAAGGCGGTGGGGGGGCTTTCAGGTGTTACCGTCCCAACCGAGCCACCGAGATGGCCCTGGGTGCCAGAGTCTGGGGCAAAGGGTGGCACGGTGATGTCACTTGGCCGCTGTCACCCCTGCGAGGAGGTCACCTCAACACCAGGCTGAGGTCCTGCATTTAACGCGGGATGTGCTGCCCCACGCAACCCACATCAGAGATTTATTCCCAGAAAGGGATGCTTTGGCTTAGCCTCATTTTGCTACGTGCCATCACTCCAGACCATCCCGGTGAGCAAACCCTGGCGCACGCCGGGGGCTCGTGGCAGAGCATCACCTTTGCCAGCACCTCTGGCCCCTGCCCGAGCCGAGAGCTGGAAACGGGCACAGGGACTCCCGCAGATTGAAAAATTGCTCTGGAATCCTCAGGGAGGAAAGTTGCTAAAAATATCCGAAGGCAGTATTCTGGGTAAAAGAAGGAACTCCAGCAAGAAGCATGGCCCACGAGTGCCAGAGAGCCACAGTGCGCTCGACATCCAACCATCAGAGCCAGAGCCTGACCCTCCACTCCTTGAGCTGCGAGTGGGCACAGCGGGCACCCCATGCGAGAGCCGGAGCCCAAACCCACGCCATAGATGAGCGCAGGCACCAAGCGAGCACCCAACCCAACGCGCCCACCAAGCACGCAGGCAGGGAGAACACGGGGTCTTACACCCCGATCTTTGTTCCCGGCCTGCGAAGCGCCCAGATCTCCCTGCTAATAAAAACCCGACGCTCGCTCGGGCCGGGGGCTCGCGTGCCTGCTGCGGGTGTGCTTTTTCCAAAACCCGAATTGCCTAAGCCGGGGAGGGGGGAAGGCAGGAGCTGGCTGCCTCTGGGGGAAGGGCGGGCGGCGAGGAGCTGGCATGGGAACGGCAGCCCATCCTCCACGCACGCCCCGCCGCTCCGCGTCTGTAAACTTTGAACATCTTCCGGAGAGAAGTTTAGTGGCTATTGTGAACAGCTGGATCTAATTTTTACGAGGAGCGAGGAGGAGACAGTCGTGGGGAAATAATAAGGCTTGGCGCTCCCAGGCGAGGATCCCCGAGCCCGGCCAGCCCTCCTGCCTCCACCGCACCCCGCCGGGGGCGAGCGCCGGCGAGACGGCCACGGGGAAACTGAGGCTCAGCAGCGTCCTGGGTAATGCGAACCGGGGGTCCAGGGCAGTGTGTCCCTGGACTTGTCACCCCTCCAGCAGCCAGGGCATCAGTGGTGGCTTGGCTCTTCCCTGTGGTGGGATGCGGGACCAGCTCCTCGACCCATCTTCAGACGCCAGTGCTCGCTCTCAATGCTCATGGGCACCCTCGCGACACATCCATCCATCCCATCCATCCGGCTGCTTCCCACGAGGCTCTGCCCACCTCCTAAAATTAGCTCCAGCTTTGCCGTCCCGTCCCCGGACACCCCCAGCAGCCAGGGGGGCTCTGCCAGCACACGTTCCAGGTCTCGGTCCCCCCAGCAGGGGATGAACCAGCCTCTTCCATCACTGGCATCTCGCTCGCCAGCCGCAAGCCACCTGCGAGGGAGCATTTCCCGGTGTTGCTTCTGAAGTCACCTTCTGTGCCTCTGCGAGGTGGCCGAGGATGAGCTCTGGGTTGGCTTTAGCCAGCCGAGACCCGGCACATCTCGTGACACATCCGGTGCCCGCTGGGTTTCGGTGCCCCCGCTGTGTTGTGGCACGTAACGGGGGACGCTGGGGACATCGGAGCGTTGTATCCTTTCAGGGCCAGGTGAGGGGACACGCTCTGGTGGGATTTACGCCGCCGGGATGGGATGTGCTTCATGCAACCGGACACTTGTGTTTCTCCAGACGCTTTGGCCGCAGGATCCCATCGGCTGTGCCAACGCAGAGCCCTCCGTGAACGCCATCCCTGCAGGGCCACCAGCCACCACCCCCAGGGATGAGACCATGGGGTTCACGGCCTGTCACCTCCAAAGGGCCAAGCCATGAAACCCTGCAACGAGCTGCCCGGGGACCCCGAGACAGCGCCCGGCACTGTGAGACCCCCCACTCCCCACCACCGCGGGCAGGCAAGCGGTGGCTTCACCACCAAGGAGGCTTCACCGGGGCCCCTTGCTCCCATTTCACAGGCGGGGAAAACCGAAGCACCGGGAGTTGTAGCGGCGTGTCCAGACCCGCAGCAGGATCCGGCCGCGCGTTATCGCAGAGGTTTGGGGGGGGGGGTGTGGGGGAGGCCGCTCCTGCCGCGTGCCCGCTGCAAGCAGGCGCAGGGCACGGCCCCGCCGGCTCACCCCATCATTACCTTCCCTCCCTCCAAAAAAACATTTCATAAGCCGCCACGTGACAGTGGCAGCAGCGAACACCCACACGCTTCAGGTGCCTGCCCCGACCGCAACACGCAGGTGCCTGGGCTCGGCCCTCAACACGCTCCCGGCCCGGGCACTGACCCCAGACATCACCTTGGACGCGGGGCTGAGATGCTCAGAGCATGGTCTGGCCACCCGGCAAATCCCCCTGGGATGGCAGCTCCCAACATCAAAGGTATTTGGTTACCTCCCATCCACCACCAAGGCGATGCAGACACCATGGCGGTCTCCCGTGTGATGGCCATCAAGGCTTTAATGAGAGAGAAGTTCCTAGAGATGGGATGGGTTTTGGACAGCATCCATCCCGTCCGTTGATGGACAGAGGGATCCAGCCCCTCGAAGAGCCTCGGTTGGCTCTTGCCACACAAATCCTGGCGGCACCTCTGGTTAGGGCTTTGCAGCCCATCCTCTTCCCCTCCATCCTCCGCTCCCACAGACAGCAGAAGAGGTATTAAAGCAGGAAAACACCTTTTTTTCCTACAAACAGCCCAGAATTGTCTGTTTCCCTCCGTTTCCAGCCACTGTGTGCCCTCACCTCTCACGTTGCTATGTCACCTGCCGCTGGCCTCGTGCTCGCTGCGTGTTTGACGGGAGCTGCGCGGTTACTCGCTTTTGAATACATTAATTATAGCTGATTACCACTGCCACCCCCTCCCCAGAGCCGTGACCTGCTCACACACCACCGGGAAAAGGCTCCTTCCTTCAGCACAGTGCCGGGGCCACCGGGACTCGCCTCCCAACCCGCTTGGTGGAGGCGAGATAGGGATTAAATGGCGCTTACAAGGAGATGCTCTTCCTGGTATTGGGATAAATGGCGACCGTGTGTCACGGGAAATGGATCCAAGTCCCTTTTCTTGCTGGACACAGAGGTTGGAGGTGGGGTTCCTTTGCAGGAAGGGGTGTTAGAGGTGGGATGGCTGCTGGAGGGTTCATCTCGGCACCCTTTGCCCACCAAAATGCCCCAGCATCCAAGCTGAGCCTCGATGTTGCAGTTGCCCTGGTTGGGATGAGGGTCTTCCAAGCCCCCAGGTGCCGCTTACACGAGGGACTGGAGCTCGCCACAGAGTTTGCTGCTTTCAAAGGGTTATTTTTGTTAGAAAAGCCAGCGCGGTGCCAGTCACGCACCCATCCCGGGGAGGGTGCTGGGTGCCCAAGGTCCCCTGGGGACAGGGACGTCTGCTCCATGTCACCCAGCTGGGAGGGGAGGGCTGCTCCCACACACCCATCCGCAGCCCCTTCCCATGGGAACGCCGGCCCCGCAAACCCAAACAGGGCCAAACCTGGTGCCTTCTCCCAACAGGACACTCGTGCCCATCCACTCCGGTGGGGAGATGCCGGGAACATCGCTCGGGCAGCACCGCGGCGACCCTCACCCATCCCTCCAGTGGGGTCCCAGCCCCACAGCCCCCCACCTTCACCATTGGGCCACCTTGGCGAGCCCTCACCCTCACCCACTTTGGGGACCTCTTCCTCCCATCCCATGGGGAAACAACACATCCCATGACCAAACAACCCATCCCATGACCCACCCGGAAAGCTGGGAGCAGGGAAGTGCTTTGGGGTCACGAAGGCCCCCAGGGACGGCGGGTCCAAAGCAGGGGGGGGTGTCACCAACCTGACAATCCCCCAATTCTCCACGCATCATCATGAGCACCCCAAAACTGATGGGGGGAAGGGGTGGCAGCCCCGCTGGCAGGGCCCCCCAGGGTGGCCGGGCAGTGCCAAAGCCCTGACTCATGGCACGCACGTACCCGCGCGGGGTAAAGCGATAGGAGGGGAGCGAGGACGCCGGAGCCCAAAATACCCCGGCGCGCCTGACACCGGAGATTATCGCTTCGCCGGTGGGACGCTCGCCCGGCCCAGCTCGTCCCGGCTCCCCACAAAGCACCAAAAACCCCCCAAAACTTCTGTCCTCGCCTGTCCCCCTGCCACCCCGCGCCAACCACCCAACAGCGATGGGGGGATGCTGGGTGCCCGCCACCCTGGCAGGGCCTCTGGTTCCATTTCCAGCTGTTTTCTCCCCGAAATATGTTTTGTTTTTCTTTTTTAACTCAGCGGGTAGGGGCCAAACACGCTGCACAGGGCCTGAAGCGGTTTTGGGGGGCGGGCGGCACTGCGAGGGCTTGGCCTGATTTCCCTTCCGAGGGGATTCGGGGAGGGGGGGAAAAAAACAAACCAAAAAAACCAACCACCCCCAACGCAAGGAGGGTGTAAAAATAAAATAATAACAATAATAATAATAATAACAACAAAGATGACACACCGCTGAAAATTACACCCCTAATTGCAGCCTCGTTAGCAATGCGCCCCTATGACGAGGCACAAAGTGCTTCGCACACACACTCAGCCTGTGGTCATCCCCTCCATGCGTGTGACACACATGTAACGTGACACGCGTGGGGCCCCCACACACCCCACCCGAGCCACAATATCCTGCCATAGTCCAGCAGCCCAGATGGGTTTTCCTCTGCACTGCCAGTTGTTCTGTTTACACTGCTGCAACCCCCCCCTCAGAGCATTTGCCACCATCCAGGAGTCAGTGTAGAGGTAAAGCCTTGGCCACCTTTCTCGCTCAGCAATGTTTAAAGCAAGCTGGATGGCTTTCACCTCTGCAAACTGGCTCGATTCGCCTTGTCCCTCAGTGGCTTCAGCGACTCGTC